>JADBJO010000928.1:292500-302500 GCA_016801955.1 Conus betulinus
TGTCCCAATCCCACATGCCGTCCTATGTTCTGTGACCAATGTCCCAATCCCACATGTCGTCCTATGTTCTGTGACTGACTGTCCCAATCCCACATGTCGTCCTACGTTCTGTGACTGACTGTCCCAATTCCACATGTCGTCCTATGTTCTGTGACTGACTGTCCCAAACCCACATGTCGTCCTATATGTTCTGTGACTGAATGTCCCAATCCCACATGCTGTCCTATGTTCTGTGACCGAATGTCCCAATCCCACATGTCGTCCTATGTTCTGTGACCGAATGTCCCAATCCCACATGTCGTCCTATGTTCTGTGACCGAATGTCCCAATCCCACATGTCGTCCTATGTTCTGTGACCGAATGTCCCAATCCCACATGCCGTCCTATGTCCTGTGACTGAATGTCCCAATCCCACATGTCGTCCTATGTTCTATGACTGAATGTCCCAATCCCACAAACTGCCTATGGGGCTACACTGAGATATCCACTATACCCTGTCTAAACAACAAAGGATTTTCAGTTCTAAGTAAGGAGCAAACAGTTCGTGCACTGACTCTTAAGGATCACGGGCTTATTAACAAATTAGTGGAAACATTTTCAAGAAGAACGAAAACCAGTAGTCCAAGAGCAATGGAATAACTGTGTACTCTGTCATAGGATATCTGCGTTGTCCATCAACACTGTTAAAGACAAAGCACTATGCTGTACTCTTAACACCAAACCAGCAGGACTATCAGTTACACCAGACTCATCCAAAAGAATGAAAACACACACATTGCCAATTTGTTCTAGTTTCTTAAACAAAATGATGACATTAAAAAAGCCAACTGAGAACATTACACGCAAATAAGAAAGTTTTTTTTCTGCCATCAAATAACGACAGCAAAAGGTATTGACCAACTTATTCTCTCTAGTTGTAAAAATAATGTTTTCATGGATTACAGCAAACACATCTCTTCCAGGGCAGCCTCCTGAAAATACAGAAAAGAAGTAATGACATCCTGGGAACCAGGAAGAATAATTATGCTGGCTGAAATCATGCGGGACCTGTTTGACTCTAGTTCAATGCAGACCAAACATGAATAACAGCGAGTGAACGCGTACGTTAACGCATACGTCAGAGCACCAGAAAATCACCATTGCTCACAGCAGTGACGGGATGAAAAGCTGGTCGTCTGGGATGTGAACAATCGTGTTTTTGACAATCAGAGGGCACCCTACAGCTTGGGTGTGATTTATCAGAACTCAAAACACAGAAAACAGGCGGAAAATACCCACGCACCACTCCCAGGAAATTGCTGCCCAAGATCTTTGAGGGCATTGCCAACAACGGCCAGAGAACAACATCAGTGCGGAAATACAGACAGACAGAGAAATGAACCGTAGAAAGACGTTGTCATTAACCTAGATGGTACAGCCATCCAGACGTCAGGCATGGGATCTATGTCAATACATAGTGTGTTGTTCGTAAGTTTACAACCACCCACACACAACGAAGGCAGCAACACGCACACTCCTTTGACTGCCATCCGTGTGTAAGCTTGAAAATCAGCCTGCAGTAAACCTGACTGACTGCATGAACCTTTGAAGCTGGATGAACGATAAAGCACGCTTTATATTGCTGTTAAGCTGAACAGCTAGATCGTATCAAATTCCAACCGAAATATGCAAATATGATGTCAGGATAAAGCAGTTTGCATTGTTGTTTGAACCGAACAGCTCCATCATATCAAATTTCAATCAAAGCATGTACGAGCGATGTCAGGAAAAGCCATAGTATTGATTTTGAAAGGAAATCGATGCGTGTCTTAGTGTTTGGGGCAACCATCGCACACTCGGTACAAAAGCCATCTTTCATGTGTTCCAGCTGCACTATGCACTGTGATTAAGTGGAAAGCTGTGGGCACTGATTTTGAAGGGGATAAAAAGAAATATGTGTTACTGATAATGTGAGCAGTAACACGACTGGGGATAGATGAAACCGGATTTGATATGGCAAGGACAATTTAAACCACCATGGTCATACACTTTCTTTGGAAGTTTCGTAGTCAACGTTTCGTATTTTGTGTATTGCTTTAAAGTCTGCTTTAGAAGCAATATTGTGAAAAAGTTGCACTCGCCTTGTTTTTCTACCAAAGTTTTCTTTCAACTCTTTCAAATCTTTGCTAAGTCACCCGGACAGAAAGACACACGCACGCGTAGGCTGATGCGCAGAAAAAAGACATACTAGCCGACAGAGACAGAAACAGAGTAGAACAGCTTTTCCAGCTGATGTAATTCTTTAAGTGTCACAAAAACCAAAAGTCTGCTTGAAAGCGTAGGCAGTGTGTATTCATGAAAAATACGCAATATCGAGACCTCCGCCCCTCTTCTTCAACCACCACCTCAACCCAACCATTGTGTGTTAGTGTATTACCCCCCCCCCCCCTCTCTCTCTCTCTCTCTCTCTCTCTCTCTCTCTCTCTCTCTCTCTCTCTCTCTCTCTCTCTCTCTCTCTCTCTCTGTCTCTCTCTCTCCAGCGTATTTCCTCGAAGTCAATAACGCTCGTTTAGGTCAATGCCTGACATGCCTGTACGTGTCCGTGTAAATGGCGTAGGAATTGAATATAAAGTAGAGGAGGAGGTGCCGGTGTGTTTGTGGCTAAAGGCATATATCCAGGAAACATCGAGTAAATTGCGTTTTCTCAGAAGACATGATGCTGATCACTGTCTTTCCAAGAGGAAGCGGTGCTGACAGCCGAACGTAACGTTGTTTGCATTCCTTGCCTTATTGCCTTCTTTCTAGCAAAACTATGTTCATCGATTTCTTTGCCGGAAAAGAATATTAACCGCTTTTTTTCAGCAAAACATAATTTTATTGCTTTCTTTCTGGGAAATCATAATGCCGATTGCTTTCCTTCCAGTAAAATCTAATATTGAGTGCCCTCTTTTCAGAAAACATCAAGCTGCTTGCTTTTATTCCAAGAAGACATAATGTGCATTTTCTGTCTGGTAAAATATGGCATTAATCGCTCTGTGTCGTGTACACATAAAGGTGACTGCTTACGGTCCAGCAGAATATAACGGTGATTTACTTTCTTTTTTAAGGGGAAAGAATTCTGGTTGCCTCATCTTCCATGTACCAGCCCCTATCTGTAGAGGTGTTAGTGCGACACCCATTCCGGCTCTCTCAAGGTCTGACCAGCGCGATGGGCTAATGTGAAGGCTAGACATCTGCTAAGTCGTATTCACCAGACCCTCTTCTTAAATTCTCTCATCTTAGTCAGTGATTCGTTTTATCTGTCAGCTTTGAATTTATGCGCAGTGTAGTTTCAGACCTTAGCGGATGTGGCGTAGCGTATGTGGACTAGTTCACACACAGTAAACACCTCTTCGATGAAACCAAACTGAAACTCTTTCAAGAGCAACACCCAGGATCGTCTTTTCACAGTCCTAACTCCGGCAATCCACCAGGAGCAATCAAGTCGTCATGTGGCAACCCATTTCACTGCTGCCGAGTCGCTGTGTGGTGCTGCTCACTGGCGCCTTTTCTCAGTCAACATATACAGGACACCACCCACTTAGCTTCCCCGATGACACTAATCGCTTAGTCGTGTGGGGAGCCAATGTGAGTGAGCGTTCTCTCAGGAGGGTATCATCACGTCCATCAATGGCAATGCTCCAGAACTTGCCAATACTAGTACCTTAACACGAGTTCACCACGGGAACGTGCATGGACAAAAGTAGAAACTGAAATCTCCACAGGAGCAGGACATGAAAGGTCAGAGTATCCGAGACTTTACTATGATGTTCCATTAGGATGATGAGGATGTTAAGAATGATTGTATGGAGTTTCATTTTAGCCAGAGACTGAAATGAACGCTTCGCTTTCTTTTACAGTATATTCCAGGCATCAACCAAGTCCCACAAATACAGACACCTACAGTATCAGCCATGACACCTAAACAACACTTTCCGAGACGCATTCATGTGGTGGATATCAATTCAGCTTTGTGGTTTCAGTCTTTTCCACTGAGCCCATGACACACTTAGCTGATGTGAACTGTAGCATCCCACAAGTAAATGACTCCGCCAGAACAGAACCCACGATCACCTAGCCCGCAAGTCCTTTATGCTAACCGCAGTGCTACGGCGACTTGAAGAACATCTTTTGATTGCTTTCTTCATGGGAAATATTAGATTGATTGTTTTCTTTCTCGGAAAACATCATCTTGCTTGCATTTTCAAGAGGAAAAAAAAAAACACACACAAAGCTGACTACTTTCTCCAGAGAAAACAATACGTTGATTGGTTATTTCTGATAAAAACACCTTTTCTCAGTCAACATATACAAGACACCGCCCACTTAGCTTCCCCGATGACACTAATCGCTTAGTCGTGGGGGGAGCCAATGTGAGTGAGCGTTCTCTCTCAGGAGGGTATCATCATCTGTAGCAATGCTCCAAAACTTGCTAATACTAGTGACCTTAACACAAGTTCACCACGGGAACGTGCGTGGACAAAAGCTGAAGTTGTAGTCTCCACTGGAGCAGGACACGAAACTTTACAGTATCTGAAACTTCACTTTGATGTGCCATCTAGATAAGGATGTAAAAAGAAAAATGGTTTTCTGGAATTCATTTTGGTCAGAGACTACGTGACTACATGACTAACTCTTCGCTTTCCTTTACAATAAAATATATTCTAGCGTCAACAAAGCCCGAAAAATACATACGTCTGCAGTACTGGCCATGACAATTAAGCAACACTTTCCGAGAGGTGTTCATGAAGTGGATATCAACTTAGGTTTCGGATTTCAGTTTTTCCACTTGAGCCCATGACACAGAGAGAGAGAGAGAGAGAGAGAGAGAGAGGGAGAGAGGAGAGAGAGAGAGGGAGAGACAGACAGAGACAGAGACAGACGGACAAATAGACAGACACAGAAAATGATTGACAGACGGACAGACAGACAGAAATGTACACCGACAAAGACGTATTAACAGAGAAGAAACGAAGAGACAAGGACACAAGACATACAGCACAGGCAAAACACAGAGAAAAGAATTTTCAAGCGTGGAAATTCCATCTTATTTCCCTGAAGATTCTGCCACATTCGAGCGGCCGGTGATGAAAGACTCAGACTGATGGAACTCGGAGATCACAAACTGTCCAAAGATACATTAGGTTCCTGGCCAGTGGCCAGGGGCGAGTCGATATGGATCAGTATCAATATGGGAACCCATGGTTGTCAAGGATGACAAAGTTACGATTCTGAGATAAGTCACTTTGTCAATGATCTGTCTGATATAACATTCGGTAAAAGAAGATGTACCAAGTAGTAAAATTAAAAGCAAACATGAATGGCTTCGATCCTCTAACACAATACCTCCTTTCTTTTTTTCTCTGTCTCTGTCTCTGTGTCTGTCTGTCTGTCTGTCTGTCTGTCTGTCTGTCTGTCTGTCTGTCTCTCTCTCTCTCTCTCTCTCTCT
Source organism: Conus betulinus (assembly GCA_016801955.1). Lineage (NCBI taxonomy): Eukaryota > Metazoa > Mollusca > Gastropoda > Neogastropoda > Conidae > Conus > Conus betulinus. The sequence continues at coordinate 297,968 of JADBJO010000928.1, forward strand.
CTCTCTCTCACACACACACACACACACACACACACACACACACACACCACACACACACACACAACAGAGAGAGAGAGAGAGAGAGAGAGAGAGAGAGAGAGAGAGAGAGAGAGAGAGAGAGAGACAGGAAGGAGAGAGAGAGAGAGAGAGAGAGAGAGAGACAGACAGAAAGAGACAGAGAGGAACAGACACAGAGACAGAGACAGAGAGAGAGAAGAAACAAAAGTACGAAGGAAACAAGGGAATGAACGTTTTTAATTAGGGGAAAGACTTGGAATAACTACCTCTCAGTTTTACATCCAGTACGTAAACGAACTTTTAAATAAATCGATCACGAAAAAAACTGTTAGCACTGTGTTAATATTTTGAGGAGGGACTTTTCGTTCGTTGTCTGCTATTTGACTTTTGATGGGGATAAGTCCCATATCATCCCACATCACCGTCCACCCGTCATCTGCCATCTTTGTCTTCGAGCAAGGAGTAGCCAAGAGCCAGCTAGCGTCACTGTCCATTCCCTCATCTGACCCTTCGGAGCGAGGCGTTGTGTCAGGCTATCGCTTCGATCAGTCGTCTGCCACTTGACCTTCCGGTGAGAGGCGGGGTCACGTTCTGTTCATTTCCGGTCTATTTTTCGACCTATGAGCGAGGCATAATTACATGTCAGCTAACGTTACTGTCCGTCTGTTGTCTGCTATTTGTATTCCACTCAAAACTATCCGCCATTGTACTCCAGTGGCAATGAGAAGGCTGACGCTCTGTCCAAGACAGGTAGCGATATGGAGCAGTTTAGCCACCCGGTGACCTGCTGAGAGACCAAAAGTACCGTCCACAACCAATATCAAAACCAGTGGAAGAGAAGACTGGGTGCAGACGGTGGTGCTGATCCAATGCATCGGTTCCAGTGGTACCACCAAACAATCCTCTTCAGACTGAGAACTGGCCACTGCCGAGTGCTGAGTCACCTCACTCGAATTAAGATTGCCCATACAGACGAATGTCCGTGTAGCACAGGATCTCAGACCCCAGAACACGTCCTCCAACACTACCCAGCCTATGATGGCCAGAGGGTGCAGAACTGCAGATGCAGCTTTGGGGCAGCCGTCAAGACCTCGAGAAGACTGTGGGTTTCATTATTGTGACAGGATTGAATATCTGACGCCTCGAAAAATCCAACTTCAGAAGAAGTATTCCGATCGAAGTCATGTGTCAACTACCCGTGTTGTCCATTTGTCGTCTGCTACATAAGCTTCCAGCAAGGAGAAGCTATGTTTCAGCCAGCATCACTGCTCATTTGTCGTCTGCTCTACGAGCTTCGAGCAAGGAACGGACTTGTGTCAACTCTCTACGCCCCTGATTAGTGCATGATGTTATGTCAATAAACATATTTTGCTTAGCGTCCTTAATCAGAAAATGCGGGAAACTGTTTTAAGATTCGTTTCATTTAAGAAAATGTCAGACAAGAAACACCTGAAACCTTGTGTTACACTGCTAGTTGCTCAAAGCACCCATGTTACACACACACACACACACACACACACACACACACACACACACGCACGCGCGCGCGCGCGCGCGCGCGCGCGAGAGAGAGAGAGAGAGAGAGAGAGAGAGAGAGAGAGACAGAGACAGACAGACAGACAGATAGACAGAAGAAGAAGAAGAAGAAGAAGAGGAAGAAATGTATCGGCTCTGTTTTGATCTGGAGGTAACTATAGTTCACGGTGTTCATTCTGACTGATGTTGCCGTCCGTGGAACTGATGAAAATGTTCATGTGATGTCAACGTAACTTTTGACGTCAACGATAACTTACATAACTTGACGTATAGTTAAAAACAACAAAAACAATGAGAGCGAGAGAAAAAAAACAAAAAAAAAACAACAACAACAAAACGGTGAGGCCCCGGAGTGCTGCCTGGAACTGTTTACCACCGAGGGTGGGGGTACAGCCCGTGCCCCAGCCGCTGTCTCCGTTAAGACGACGTGGAGAGGCTGACCGCCAGGTCAGTAGTAGAAACTGTGTGGTTAAGGGCCTGAGGATTCTCCGTCAAGAAGACGTGGAGAGGCTGACCGCCAGGTCAGTAGTAGAACTGTGTGGTTAAGGGCCTGAGGATTCTCCGTCAAGAAGACGTGGAGAGGCTGACCGCCAGGTCAGTAGTAGAACTGTGTGGTTAAGGGCCTGAGGATTCTCCGTCAAGAAGACGTGGAGAGAGGCTGACCGCCAGGTCAGTAGTAGAACTGTGTGGTTAAGGGCCTGAGGATTCTCCGTCAAGACGACGTGGAGAGGCTGACCGCCAGGTCAGTAGTAGAACTGTGTGGTTAAAGGCCTGAGGATTCTCCGTCAAGAAGACGTGGAGAGGCTGACCGCCAGGTCGGCAATCCGACGTGATCTTCTGTGTGGGAGTTAGAACTGTATTCGTGAGCGGCTCTGCATGCCGTGTGAAGACTGTGACTTGAGGATTCTCCATCAAGACGACGTGGAGAGGCTGGCCGCTAGGTCGGTCGTCCCGACGTGATCTTCTGTGTGTGGGTCTTCGAACTGTATTCGTGAGCGGCTCTGTTTGCCTAGTGAATACTGTGACTTGAGGATTCTCCGTCAAGACGATGTGGCGAGGCTGACCGCCAGGTCTTTAGTCCGACGTGATCTTCTGTGTATGTGTACCTTGTGGGACTTCATACTGTACTGTGAGCGGTTCTGCTTGCCGTGTGAAGTCTGTGACTTGTATTCGTTGCAGCCAGCTGTGTGGACGGTGTCTGTTGGGACACTACTGACGGTGCCAGTGAAAAATATTCAACGTGTCAGTTTTGAGAGCCACGGTTGAAATTCCCTGTTTGTTGAATGCCCTTGCTGGTGGTGACATGTCTTGATTTTGCGCCTATCTATATTGATATATGTTTATGTTTTGATGGTTCAGGCAGCACAGAAAAAGAAACAAACTTGACCTGTGTGTTGCCTGGCTTTCCATGTTTGTGTGGTGTGGATTTGTGCAGGGAAAAAAATCGTTACACGCATCCGAACTTTTGAAAGTGAGAGTCAGGCAGTCATACACACAGCACCACACCATCCGTTAACAGTTCAGTTCCCAATCTTACGTGTGCTCGCTCTTCATTTCTAGTCCAGTTGTTTAATGTTCATTTCCCCCACTAAACATTGAACTTTTCAATAAATCAAATATAACAGTTAAGCCTGGTGCTCACGATTACACGACGTGGAAAGACGTAGTGCCGGCGCCATTTGCCGCCGGTATGACCACTGGTCTGACATGACGATTGGGTAACTGTGAACACAAAGCAGAGCTGTAAAATGGATGTGTAAATTCTTTCCCATACCACAGCAAAAGATCAAACGTGCTCCCACACACGAAGATGCACGTCAATTAGGTAAGTATGTGGAGTACTGAGCAAGGAAGGTATCGAACATGGAAATTATTCAGCAAAGGGGAGTCTTAAGCAGGGGGGGGGGGGGGGGGGGGGGGGGGGGGGGGGGGGGGGGGGGGGGGGGGGGGGGGGGGGGGGTCTATCAAGACGGGGAATATTGATCTGATCCTGACCAGTGAAAAGATCGAATGAGAATAGTGGGCAGACCTTAAAACATTGAAGTTACGTGCTCAGAGAAAAAAAAAAAAAAAATAAAAAGCTGACGCCTACAATTCAGCAATAATTTTACTGAACAGATGGGTACTATATCGGATAGAGAAATAAACTAGCCATACAAGAGATATGGTGCTGCTGTGACTCTTCAAATAATTAGAATATGCTAGTAACATGTCAGTGGGAGGAACGTATACAGAAAACAAATTCAATTTACATCTACGCTTTTTTGTCGCTCATTCTTGATCGCTAGGACAGACACTGGCAAATCAGTTGAAGTCTGTCATATGACGCACTGGCTCACACCATGTCTGCCGATACCGTCATCTTAAAAGAAGGCCTCTGATTGCCTGAAGCCTTGCTGGTAACTTCGTCAGACATTTGACGTCATGTGGTGTGGTCAAGATGAACATAATGAAGACAACGAAGACGCATACAGTTTTGATTTTCCGACATTCGTTGATTACCCCCCCCCCTCTCTCTCTCTCTCTCTCTCTCTCTCTCTCTCTCTCTCTCTGCGCACGCTCTCAGCACGGCAGCCAGAGAAAGTGAGAAAAAGAGAAAGAGGGAGAGAGAGAAAGAGAAAGAGAGAGAGCCTTTTTCTTAAAATCTAGAGAGAGAGAGAGAGACAGACAGACAGACAGACAGACAGACAGACACAGTCAGACCGACAGAAAGACAGGCAGACAGACAGACAGAGAAAGAGAGAGCCTACAGGATGGTTCCATGATGGCTCTATCAGAGAGGCAAGGTGAGACAGGACGTAGCAATGGCAATAGACGCTGCTTCTTCGTATGCTTTACATCCCGTGCTTGCTGTTGCTTGAGGGGGGGGGGGGGGGGGGGGGGGGGGTGGGGGAGAAGGAGATCTCCTGAGCTTTTGCGATGAAAACAAAAATAACGTGCTCGTGATTCCGCTCAGAATCTGGAATGGCTTTCTGAGAA
>JADBJO010000928.1:305000-312500 GCA_016801955.1 Conus betulinus
GGCAACCAGACCATTGATCTCTTTCGCCTCCAGAATATTCATTTTACGTCCCAATTTTTTTTTCTTTGCCGCAATTTATGAATATACCCAAGCGAGAACCAATAAATCTTCTGGAGCTCATTTCTACCATTTCATTGGGAAGTAGCATAGAGACAAATAAGGAAGGAGCTAATTTCTCTACCTTTGGTTGTGGATCTGATATGTACACGTTTCCTGGTGTAATTCAGAAAGGTTATGACGTTAACAATTTGACAAAATAGGGCCCACAAGAAATGATCAGGGATTATGTGTATTGAACAATTGTAACGAGTTTCCGTCACAGCCACAGTGTTTTGTCTTGTGGAAGTTTATGAAACCAACTGACCAGAGTAGAAGCTACATCACCGCGGAGTCGATCAGATGGCGTCCAGTGATGCCTGCTTTCAGCTAACAGAGTCCAAGCAGATGAAGAAAGTCTGAGGGCCAGAAGGGAGAACCGTTCCGATGCAGGACATCAGCACTGTGGATAACATCACTTTCTTCTGTTATTTGAAAAGTTATTTTCATACCATCACATTCCAGGCAATGTTCAGTATTGAGCAGGGACTGAAAAGGTATCAGATCATTTCATTTCAGTAAGTACACCCTCAATTTCATAGTAAAAATGAGAAGAAGCACATGGTTCTGCTTAATTACAACAAAAGTGGCGCTTCCTTGTCTGACTCTATTATTGTTGACATTTAACTAGAGTGGAAAATTTGAGGGAATCTATGTAAATTCAACAGTGAAATCCATGGAGTCTGATTGAGATAACTACTTTCATCAACAATGCTTGTACCTGAAATAATGACCAAAGATCTTTTAAAGCAAGGGTCTGCATCACAAGAATCATCTTTATCCCAGATTCACGAGGATTTTGCAATGTTTTAAGACAAAGGCATACAGTTACAAGACATGCATTATTTATACACGGTCATCTGCTTCTCATTTCTTAAGAGTATTCTTCTTACTTTCCCCTGATAGAAAAAAAAACGTGAAAAAAACGTGTTTTTTTTTTTTCAAATACACATATCGCCGTGACTTCGTTTCAGCTGAAAAGGGGCATGGTCAGGAATTTTAAGGAGGACTTGAGCACATTTGTGTATATTCCATATCTTTTCATCTATTTCGTCCTTTTTCTTCCTCTGAAATACACAGTTTTGTTGTTTCATGTTTCTTTTGTTATTGTAAATAGTGGCTTTTTGTTCATTTGATTCTTTCACTGGATGACTGAGCATTTCTATGGAATGTAATTTAGTAGTTATAATGACTTCAATAGATTTGATCTACATAGATCGTGACAGATCTGCAGGAATTCATATTATTCTTTGTCCTGTATGAAATGGTATGTTTATCCTTTAACAGATGGCTTTATAATTCTCTTTCACAAGCAATGCTTTTTTTCTTGCATACGAAACAAGTTTAAACATGTGAAACTCGCATTAGGAGATTTAGCTTTCATTACATGACATTGGTCATGACCTGATCGTAAACCCTGGAAATGTGACTTGAGGATAAGGAAACATTAATGTATCAAAATTCAAGCTCTGGATGTGATCAAGATGACATAAACCTTCTGTGGTCCGCCAGAAAGGATGACGTCTGGATCCCCAAGAATTTGCTGTATAAAGTGCTGGAAGCAGGCGCCAGACTTGATGACAGACCATTTTTCCGATTTATTGATGTCTGCGTACAGAAGCCAATGGCTAGCCTCCTTTGATATGGAAACACCTTCACGTCTGGCGAAGTAACTGTAAAGCCGACCGTCAGATATACGATCCGTGTGAGCGGCCAAACATGGATGAATCATAGGGAGGGAAGGGAACACGGGTCTTAGAGCAGTGGGATAAACGGATGAGGAGGAAGTAGATTGAGCAGGGAAAGGGAAGGTAACAAAGAAAAAAGAGAGGGGTGGTGGTAGAAGGTGGTTGTGGAGTAGGTAAGGGGTGGGGAAGAAGAACAGAGGCATCAGAACGCACAGTCCGCTTCATCAGCTATGTGTTCGCTCACATGTGTTAACTGCAGTGAGACGTAAGTCCACTGATCACGTCTTTGGAGTGAAGCAGCCTTATCTATTGCAGATACACTGATAAACTTCACCGGTGTTGTGTCACACTTGTGTCTTGGGACAGAAAACTACCACCAGGATTATAACATCTTAAAGCATGAAGTGAAAGCCATCTGTAAACAGAAGTCGTTTGCGTTCATAACTAGTATATATATAGTATATATATATATATATATATATATATATATATATATATTATTTCATGTTCTCTGTGTGTGTGTGTGTGTGTGTGTGTGTGTGTGTGTGTGTGTGTGTGTGTGAGAGAGAGAGAGAGAGAGAGAGAGAGAGAGAGAGAGAGAGAGAGATGTGTATAACCTCGGCAGGCAGTGGCCCCCTAAATGCTGCTTGCGTGCATAACGCAATAGTACACCTATTTGTATGTTTTGGACATTTTCTTTGTCTAAACATTTGCAGACTGAAGAAGATTCTTTTGTTTACTGTCAGCAATACAATATAAAGTATCCTGGATCTTTCAAATGTGTGTCGGTTATAAACGTCCCCATAGGTGGAACGTCAAGGTTTAGGAGCGGTTTGAGGTTACGAGAGTTCTGGTGCAAATATTCCACTTTCTGTTCTCCCACCTTAGACCCCTTTAGATCAATGTCAAGAAACCAAATGGAGGTGTGGACTGAATAAAAGAAACCAAATAGATGTGTGTACTGAATAAAAGAAGCCCAGAAATGCTGCAATAAAGGAAATCATTTTTTTACGGCAATTACCGAAACCATCTCCCTGTATTTTCCCACAAATAACATTTAAAGCTTCGTAGAAATAACGCACACATACTTAAAAAAATCAAATAGAAAATTAAAGTTTTAGAGGTGATTACTCATAAGCTGACTGTTATATATGCGTACTGATTGCAGCGCTCCTTCATCTTAATCCTTCGATTTATTCCCGTCTAAACATTCTTATCACCTTTAGTTCCAAGACGATTAATGCGTTACCACATGCGTGGCTCTTTGTCTCTTCCATGATTGCTTTTTGGAAAGTCAAGCTGTCAAACCCACACGGAGGCATCAAAGGGTGCGTGACACTCATGTGACTTAGAGTGGCGCAGAGAATGTAAGGTAGGTACCCAAGTTCTGCTCAACACGCTGGGCTAATGTGCAGATCAGACATCTGGTAAGTCATATCCATGAGACCCTCGTCTTAAATCCTTTCAACTTAGTCATTTATTTAATGGCGCATCAGCTGCAAATCCTGATCAGTATTGCCTCGAAACTTCGCTGATGTGGTGTAGCATATATGGACTGGTTCTTCAGCAGTGACACCGCCTTGATGAAACTGAAACTGAAAGAAACACACCCAGACACGAAGAGCTGATAAACGACAGTCAGAAAGATTCCCACCAGGAATTGAAAAAAAGCTCATATTCATTCGTATCAGCGGAGGAAGTCCAACCTATCTCTTCACTCACTGCTCTATGAATCTTTCTTTCCTGCTATCCTTCTCAATAGCTTCTGTTGTGCGGAGGGTGTTTCAGTAATTTCGATTGTTGCTTTAATAACTAACGATACTGAATCCTTCACATTTATCTATCTATTCGGAATCAGTACATTTGTATGTAGCACACTGAGCTGTTGAGCAATGGTTGAAAAAACAAAATCAAACAAACAAAAAAACCTGCTGTGGTAGTCTGCCTTCTGGAGCACAATGCTATGAAAAAGACGCTATTGCTGAAACCAAGGTGGCATTATAGTCAGTCACTCTCTCACCAACACGCAGCACCGAAGATTGCCTGATCAGCACCTGTATTTCAATTTTGTAGAGCTGTAGGGCTGAAGATGCTACATTTAGCTTTATGCACTGAGCGAGCAGCAAGCCATCCATAATTCGCATTCTGGGTTTAAGCTTTATTGGTCTGATTGCGTCCTATGTATGTAGCAGGAAGTTTTCAGACCTGTAGTTTAAAAACCCAACAGTTCACAGTAAGACATTTTTTTTTTTTTTCAGATTCGTTCTATTTTTGGACTTTTCCATTCTGCCTATGGGTGCAGAGATATTCATAACGCGATCGCACGCTAACCTATCCACACAAGCCATGCGTGGCATTGATTAGCTGTTTGTGACATATTTTGTTTCATCACTCCAAAGTGCAGAAAAACCCTGGTTCCTGTGTACCACTCTCTCTGCCATCAGTGACTGCCTCTTTCGTCTACTGCTTTTACCATGAGGCTTGTTACTGGACGTAAGAAGAAAACAAGAAGATGACAGACGGAGTTAGCAATACATTCAGAACATCACTATGATGCTAGACTCCAGCTCATTATCTTCATTGTCATGACGTCGACGACAACGACAACGACAAGGAGGACGACGACAACGACAACGACGACGAGAAGGATGATGATGATGATGACGATGATGACGACGATGGTGATGATGATGATGAAAATGATGATGATGATGATGATGATGATAATGATGAGGATAATGATGATGATGATGATGATGATGATGATGATGATGATGATGATGATGATGATGATGAAGAAAAATGATACAGATTGTTGTTTTTCACCTCCAATGTTTGTACACTGTCTTGCGGGATTCTCTTCATTGGTGTGATTAAATAACAGATACCAACATTTTCCCATCAATACTAATATAGGATAGGATTCTTTTCCTCACACTCATGAGGATTTTCCAAGATCTTGGCATGCTCACTTGAAGTTTGTTTAACTTTCGACCCACGCGATCGGCGAAAGACGCAGGAATCAGACGAGGTCAAAAGGTCTAAAAGTTACAAACGTTATTTTTTAGGGAGAGGTGATACTGGGGTGGAAGGTGGATGAGAGTTCTGCATGGCGGATGTTCTCAAAAGGCATGGACCGTGTAATTTCAGAGTTTAAACCGACCTCGGCCTCCCTACAGTGCATACGCTGGGGAGTTTAACATCCGGCCGGTGGCAACGTTTATAGCAGTATGTGTATGTATGCATGTATGATCTATCTCTGTGTACGTGTGTGTCTATGTAACATGTCTCCCATTGTGTGTACGTACGTGTGTTTGGCATGTATATATGAATGCGACGTGTATTCCAATGTTCTCCTGAGAGTCTAAAGTCTGTCACGATAAGCTAGAGAGAGAGAGAGAGAGAGAGAGAGAGAGAGAGAGAGAAGAGAGAGAGAGACAGAGACAGAGACAGAGACAGAGAGACAGACAGACAGACAGACAGATGAGACAGACACTGAGACAGAAAGTAGGAAACGGAGACCAGAAGAGGGACAGACATGAAAGACAGAATAAACACAGAGGAACTATTTTTTGTCATGGTGTATCAATCCATTTTTAGCCGTAGATTTTGACACAGGCTATCAGCCAGTGATCAAGGAACGAGACGAGGCTAAAGATCACAAAATGAATAAACGGTTTTATCGGAAAGGAGTAGATGACATGGAACAGCGGGAGGGGGAGAAATCTGGGAGAGAAAGGGGGGGGGGGGGGTTGTGGTGGGGGGGGGGGGGGGGGGGGGGTGGGGGGGGGTGGTTTTGGGGGGGGACATGGGGGGGGGGAGGTGGGGGGTGGGGGGGGGGGGAGGGGGGGTGGGGGGGGGGGGGGGGGGGGGGGGGGGTGGGGGGTGCCATGCACCGCCAATGTTTTGCAGACTCCAGGGACATTTTGATTTCAGATCTTAATCGACTTCAGCGGCCCTTAAGTGCAGTGAACTGGGTTGGGGAGATTGTCCAGCATGCTGACAGTGCCATGACGTTTCCGGTATCAAAGGTCTGCGTGGCGTGAAGAAACATCCATTTCAATGAAAATATGAATGAACAATCTGACAAAATATATGTGATAGAGAGAGAGAGAGAGAGAGAGAGAGAGAGAGAGAGAGAGACAGACAGACAGACAGACACAGACAGACAGAGAAAAGACAGACAAACAGAAAGGCACAAAGGCTGACAGACAGGCAGACAGACAAGTAGATAGAAAGACAGACCTACAGAGAGAGAGAGAGAGAGAGATGAGAGAGAGAGAGAGAGAGAGAGAGATTGAGAGAGAGAGAGAGAGAGACAGACAGACGACCGACAGACAAACATAAAGGCACAAAGGCTACAGACAGGCAGACAGACAAGTAGATATAGAAAGACAGACCTACAGAGAGAGAGAGATGGAGAGAGGAGAGAGGAGAGAGAGAGAGAGTAAAGGTGACGACATAAAACGCAACCCATTGGGGGGGCAGGAGTGGAATCTTCCACCGCGGATGCTTCAACCCACTCCAGGGACAGTTCGACATCAGATCAATCTGGACGGCGTTCAGGGAATAGGATGGGGAGGTTGTCATCACGCTAAACAGGACTAGGCCTCCGTGTCAAGGCTCTGTAGAGCATGTGGATACAGTCCGTCACTTGAAATAGGAATAAATCAGATATGGAACAAATATAGAAGACAGAAAGGCAGATGGAAGGAGAGAGAGGGGGGGAGAGAGGGGGAGAGAGGGGATGAATGAGAGAAAGGGAGGGAGAGAGAGAGAGAGAGAGAGGAGAGAGAGAGAGAGAGGAGGAGGAGGAGGACAGAGACAGACAGTGACAGACAGAGAGAGAGAGAGAGAGAGAGAGAGAGAGAGAGAGAGAGAGAGAGAGAGAGAGAGAGAGAGAGAGAGAAGAGTAAGAATGAGACCAACTTTAAATGAAAACAGCCTGGCAGTCCTTGTACTACGGGGCAGGTACACTGTCTCATACAGTTCAAAAACAAATGAAACCAGTGGTTGTCAACCACAAACTACTTAATTTGAAACTACTGAAACGGTAAACGATTTTGTCATGGACAGGCATCCGCCTTGTCTGCGTCACTTGGTTTTGAAGTCAGGTGACTACAGGCGGAAAAAAAAAAAAAAAAACGAGAGCAAAGGCAGAATTACTGTGTCGCCAAACAAAAGAACAAAAACAAACAACAAATAAACACGGCGCATTTTGTCCCTGTTGGTCTTCTTCGCGCAGGGCAAATGACACCAAGACAGCGACAACGTAGGACGCACAGACAGTCACTTACCGTTCCAAAGTGGGAGCAAAAGTTGGTCTTGGGGTGAGAGACCCTAACCGTGGAATGGGGAAACCGAGGCAGGGGGGACAACACGGGTCAAAACAAAAACTAGAAATAAAAAAGAGAATGACATTAAAGAAAAATGATACTAACATCGATCATTCTAAAAATATGATGACAATGAGGAGGAGGAGGAGGAGGAGGAGGAGGAGGAGGAGGAGGGGAATGAAGAGAAGGAGGGGAAAATAAGGAGGCGGAGGGGAAAGAGGAGGATGACGACGATCCATGATGATAACAACAACAACATCAGTGATGATAATAATAACCTTCATCATCATCATCATCATCATCATCATCATCATCATCATCATCAAAATCATTAATGTCATCATCATCATCGTCATCATCATCATCAGCAGCAGCAGCAG
>JADBJO010000928.1:320000-327500 GCA_016801955.1 Conus betulinus
ATTAGTGTAATGAAAGCTTGAAAAAGGAGAAAAGATTATGTGTATATTTCTGTACATGCCATTTTTTTCTTCTTCAAACATTCATGCCAGTTCAGCGATTTAACAATGAACCAGTCAATAAGCCAGTGAGCCAGCCAATCAGACATACAAAAATCAAAATGTACGTGCTCACAAATTTTTCTCAAATAATATGTACATATTCACCCATCCAAATATCTATTTATCTATCTAGCGAGCGATCTACCTATCTATTTCTGTAGCTACCTGCCAGCCTAACTATCAAACTATCCAACCATCAATCCATCAGTCTATCCACCCATCACCGTCTGTCTGTCTGTCCGTTTGTCTGTGTGCGCGCGCGCGTGCTTGCGCCCTTGAATTTATATTGACACACACACATACACACACGCGCGCGCGCGCGCGCGCGCGCGTGAGCGCGCATGCACACTATGTATCCGTCTCTGTCTCTCTCTCTCTCTGTTTCTCTCTGTATTTCTGTGTCTCTCTGTCTCCGTCTCTGTCTCTGTCTTTGTCGCTATCTCTGTCTCTGTCTGTCTGTCTGTCTGTCTGTCTGTCTGTCTCTCTCTCTCTCTCTCTCTCTCTCTAGTTTTCTCTTTCTGTGCATATGTGTGTGTGTGTGTGTGTGTGTGTGTGTGTGTGTGTGTGTGTGTGTGTGTGTGTGTGTGTGTGCGTGCGTGCGTGCGTGCGTGCAAAGACATAGACAGAGAGAGAAGAGAGAGAGGAGGAAGGGAGGGAGGGAGGGAGGGAGAGTCACAGCACCACCATAGCTAGCGCCGCAATTTGGGTAAGCAATAAACAATTTTAATTAGAAGTAACAAATTAATCGAAACTGACTTTCAAAAATGTGTTGATTCAGTTCATTAGTCGTACAAATACCCTCATTTGGTAGCCTGAGTCACGAACACCGGAGTTTATTTTCGGAATCAGTTCATTCAATTTCATTTTGTGATGGGCAAGTGGATAGCTTCAGTGCAGAAGGAATCGATTTGATACACGCTATCTAGCGTGATTGGCTACTGTGTGCTTGAACCCCCCCCCCCCCCCACCCCCCCACCCCGACCCCCGCCTCCCCCCCCCTCATTCTTCCCCTCCCCCCACACCTCCCCCCAATCGTATTTATGTGGAAAGGGGGTCTCCGCTTGCAGGTTACGCGAGATGATGGTGGTGTGAATATTATTCATATATTTATTGTCATTGTTGTTGTCACCTCTGATATCTTCACCAGTAAAGGATGTTTCTTCCGCCTCCTCCAACTCCTCTTCCTCCACCTCTTCCTCCTCCTCCTCTTCCTTCTCAGGACACGGTGCCTCTGTGACAGGCAGCCAACCCGATTTAAAGTGACGAGGCCCTGAAAATATCTGACAAGTGTAAAATCCCATCTCCCTTCCATCTTCCGTCATTTTGATCATCAGAGATTCAACTTCAGAGACCTTTGAACATGTCAGCTGCACAAAATGCCTCTTCATCTGCAAGTTTGTGTCATGGATAATATATTCAGAGCACCTCATTTACTAAAGTTGCGAGTGATTGTTCAATGGAGTCGTTCTCTTATGAGGACAATAGCATAACATGCTCTGGCAAGCAGACCATTGGTCTCTGTCTCATCTTGATATCATTTCCTAATCGCTGACCTAAAAACTGTGCTTTCTTCCCCCTACGTTTTGAATATTACGTAAAGAGCATCAGTCGTTTTCTGGAAGCACATTCGTACACTTTCATCCTGGTTTATTACACAGAGATACAAGGAAGGAGGTGATGCCTTTGCCTTTATTGTGTCCCCATGTTTGCTGGTGTAATCAGAAAGGGTAATGATAATAACAATGATGATGATAATAATGACAATAATATATAATAATGATAAAAGTGATATGACTGTAGCGTCCTCCAGTAATGATTTTTGGGCTAGGCGTATTTAAAATAAAAAGGGAACGAGCTATTGTCCACTCATGAAGATTTCTACGTGGTTTTTGTTGCATTCTTGCCGTTTGTTCCGAGTCCTTAGTCACTCCTAGACGGTCTCCTCTATTGCAGGTTTATTATACAATTGATCGGAGGAGAAGCTACGTTGTGCTTGTTTGTCATCAAGTTGGCATCGAGGGATGCGTGCCCTCGGATAACACAGGCAAAGCTGATGCCAGAAGTCTCGGGGTCAGAAAGAGTGACCGGTTCTACTCAGTGGCAGATCTCCAACACCGAGGATGATATTGTTTTCTCCAGTCATTTGAACTGTTCTGTCCATAATTCACACATCACATAACATTTGTTACTGATCACGGAACGGAAATGTTTCAGATCAGAAGAAAAAGAAACACCCGAAGGTGCTGGGGAGGACCAGAGAAGCACTGTCTCCACCTGCATTTTGAGCAGTCCTGTACCACCCTTGCAGGCCTGCGCTGTGTTGACGATGGGTACAGGCACGCGCAGGATACTCCATTAAGATATCAAGGGACATAACTGCTCCTGAACAGAGGTAAATCAGACTACAGGATGCAACTCATAACAGCCTTAAAATAATATCCCCATGGGTGTACCAACCCGTATTTCATGACTGCAGAGCCCACCGGCAAAAGACACCATCCTCCAGCTGCCGAGCACACCCCACAGACCCAACCACCCCTGCCCACGGACAGATGAAGACAGTGCCACTCCAGACACCCCATATCATCTCAACAAAGCATGCCATTTATTCTTGGGGAATATAAGGAGAAGCAAATCAGTATGCTTTCTTGTAGCAATGTCCCGCTCAGAACTATGTCTGACACGTGACTGATTACATTCAACTAAAGTGGGACATTTTTATAAAAACTGACCTGTAACAAAAATTGAAAATTTGATGGAATCTATTTAACTTTGATAGAAACAACAATAGACTGTGATTTAGATGGCCACTTTTATCAAATGTGTTCGCACCTGAAATAATGACCTTAAAGATCTTAAAAGTGAGGGGTTTCGATGGAAAGTAATTCGAACACCTAAATTGAAAAATGACACACTGCAAAACCATAATTCTTATACCGGATTAAAGGGATTTTCTCGGTGCTCTAAAGTCAAGATATACAGGTATAAAGTACGCATTATGCATATAAAATTACCTGTCTCTTTAAGTAAGAGTGGTTTTCTAATGCACCTCTAATTAAATCAGTCGTTGTAGTTTAAATATATACATATTGCAGTGAATTCCTCCAGTTAAAACAAGGTAGAACCAGGAAATTTTGACAGACCTTGTACTCATCAATGTATACTCCCATACCTTCTTCCTCTCTGTCTTGTCTTATTTCAAACTCTGTAATAATCCCTCTTGTCGTTTTCTTTTTTTTTGTCATTTATTGTTTTGAATTGTGGCTTTTTATTTGTATGATTCCTTTTACAGCTTAACATTTCTATGTAGATGATTCAGTATTTCCATGGAATGTAATAAATCAGTTATAATGCTTTGATTAATTTATCACATATGTTCCAGAGAGACATCTATGGAAATGCATGTTTTTCAGCCTTTGTGAAATTCTATGTTTACCTTCATCGTTATCTGTACAAACAGTTATGTTTTTATGTCGAGTACTTAAATGTTTCCCCTGCTCTATTCATTACGAAATCTTTTTCAAGTTCATGATTATATTGCAAACATGTAAAACTCGTATAAGAGATTTAGGTTCTGCTACATGATACTGGTAACGGATTGATCATAAACCGCAGAAATCTGACTTGACGATGAGCGAACAGAAGTTTGTTGGTAATGTATCAAAGGTCACTGAGAAGGGTCATTCCTATGTTCAATCTCCAGGTATGATCAAGATGACGTAAAGTCTCTGTGGCCTGCAGAAAGGATGACGTTTGGATCCCTAAGAATGTGCCGTATAAAGAGCGGAAAGCAAACACCAGACTCGGTGACAGACCATCCTTCCGATTCCTTGATGTCTGCATACGAAAGCCTACGGCTTTACTCCTGTAATATGCAAAAACCTTCACGTCTGGCGGCCAAACTTGTAAGCCGACTGTCAGAAACACGATCCCAGTGAGTGGTCAAACATGGGGAAACCATAGTGATGGGAGGGAAGACGGGTCCTAGAGCAGAGGAAGAATGGAGTTGGTAGGAACGAGGAGGTGTGGGAAAAGAGGCTGGGGGAAGGATGATGGGGGGAGGAGTGGACAAGGGGAGAGGCAACAGGGGTGGCGAAGGGACGAGAGAGCAGAAAGAGACATTAGAGTGCGCTGTCAGCTTCCCAAGTTTTGCGTTCGTTCATGTGTGTGGACTGCGCAAGGACACCTGTAGCTACAGGAGGCATAACAATTGAACATGCGTTGATAAACTTCACCAGTGTTGTGTCACGTTCGTGTCTTGGGACAGACACGGACTGCCACTAAGGAACGCTATTTCAAAGAGTGAAGTACAATGGGTCTTTGAACAGACGTTTTTGTGTATAACCAGGATCTACAGCTACATCATTTCATGTTTCACTCAGAGAGAGAGAGAGAGAGAGAGAGAGAGAGAGAGAGAGAGAGAGAGAGAGAGAGAGAGAGAGAGAGAGAGAGAGAGAGAGAGAGAGAGACAGACAGACACACAGACAGACAGACACACAGACAGAGAGAGATGTTTTAATTTTGACAGGTGGTGGCCTCTTAGATGATGCATATGAGAATGACGCATTCATAAACATACTTGTACACTGTTTTCGTGCGTAATATATTTGACAATGTTCTATGGCTAAACATTCACAATTTTAGCAAGATATTTTTATATTCAGTGTCAGTGATACTATCTGAGAAATAATGTATGTTTAAAGGTTGTGTCTGGTATGAACAACACCACGGGTATGTTGGGGTAAGCTTGTGTATGTGTGGGGAGGGGGGGGGGGGTAATTACAAGAGTTCAAGTGTAAATCTCCTGTCTTCTTTCACCCCCCCACACCCCCCCCCCCCCCCGGACCCCTATAGATATGAATTAAACCGAATATAGAGGGATGGGGAACAAAGAAATATGTTGCTATGAAGTAACTCATTTTTACAGCGATCAGTGAGGCCTTACAGTTATCTACGGTTGTTTGTTTTTTTCCTTACAGACAGCTTGAAACTTGGGTTTGGGGTGATCACCTATTTTTACAATCAAGTGAAAATCAATGTTTTAAGACTGGTTATTTAGCAGACTGACTGGTACATATGCATATGGCAGCAATTCTCCAGCTTGTTGTACCAGGTTCAAAACAACCCTAATTTCACATTCACTTCAAGTGCTCACCAGACATACTCATTTCTTGACCCATCTCTATCAAAAAACTTTCTTATAATCTACAGTTCCCAACTGACTTATAAGTGTTTACGTGCATAAGTTTTTCTCTTTCATGATGGCTTTTTTAGAGACTCAAGGTAGTCACAATCACATGAAAGCGTCGAAGGGGGCGTGACAGTCATCTGACACATACCGTGAAAAACTGAAAAAACGAGGCACACTCAGACACACACGTTTTTCCAGTCACACATTAGAAGTCGAAAAAAAACTCTTCATTCATATCAGCGACAGTAGACGAGCCTATCTCTTGACTCACTATAACACCTGCTCTTTGTTATAGCCTTGGATGAGTGGTAGGTGTTTAGATAATTTCGGCTATTGTTTTAGTCACATGAAATGCTGAATTGTTCACATGTATCTACCGTTTCGATGTCAGTTTACTTATATGTAGCATTTTTGACTATTGTTTTAGTAACAAGAAATGCTGAACTATTCACATTTGTCTTTTTTTTTTCGAAGTCAGTATGTTTATATTATGTAACGTTTTGAGCATCTGAACTATGGTGATTGAAAAAAAAAGCAGCAGTGGGGTATGCTCTCTGCAGCGCAACGCCATGAAGAACGATGCCATTGCTGGAAGCTGGTCAGCCATGCCATCGATCACTCTCTCACCAACGCGTAGCACGCGAAATCGCCTGAGCAGCACCTATTTTTCAGAGCGCTAGGGCTGAATCTGCTATATATAGCTGCATGCGTCGAGCAAGCGGCTAGCAGCCCATCGTTCCCGTTCTGGGTTAAGCTTTTCTTTTGTCTGATAGCATCGCACGGGGGGCGGGCCAGTGTAGGGTCCTGTTTCTCTTACCGGAAATTTTCGGACGTGCGTTTCAACGATCTAACAGTTTAGAGTTAAACAATTCATGGACAATCATACTATTGTTTTAGTTTTCTGGCTGCCTATGTATATTCATAACATGATCATACGTTAACATATCCACACAAGCCGTACGTGGTATTGATTTGCTGTTTGTGGCATATTTTTGTTTCGTCACTCTAAAGTGCAGAAAGTTCTTGTCCTTTAGTCCCATTCTTTTGTCTACCCCCTTGCATTTCCTCCGTTGATAGAAAAGGGCTTGATACTGGAAGAAATATCTCGGAGGAACATCAAAGATGAAAACAACAAAAGAAAGAAAGAAAGAAAGAAAAGGAAAGGAAGAAGAAGGAAGGAAGGAAGGAAGAAGAAAGAAAAGAAGAAGAAGAAAAAGAAGAAGAAGAGAAGAAGAGAAGAAGAAGAAGAGAAGAAGATGCAGACAGAATTAACCATATCCTTACAACATCACGGTGATGCCACTCCAGCTTATCATCATCATCATCATCATCATCATCATCATCATCATCATCATTACCGTTGTTTTTATTGTTGTTATGATTGTTATTATTGTCATCATTATCATTTTTATAGCAACTACTACTATTACTATTATCATTGTTATTATATCTCGATATATATATATATATATATATATATCCATCTATCTATCTATACATATACATATATAGTAGCTATGCTTGGACAAAAACAAAACCCTTTTCGCGTTCCAATCCACACACTTGTTTACATTACGGTCGGCTTACTTGGGTAGAGCCGACTAAAGAGCTGTCAGCTGGCACTACTACATTCAGTTCTTTCCTGTGCCATTTAAACTGGCAGACCAACTCTCCAGATACGTGATATGTTTTGCTCAGGAGACTTCATTCAGCTGAAGTGATTGCAAACTCACCTTTACTGAGTACTTGCTCCTCAGTGTTTTTTTTTTTTTTTTTACCAGTGATTTGTTCTCTTGGGAAAAATACAGACAACCTGTCACTTTGACAGCTAGCTAAGAGAGAGAGAGAGAGAGAGAGAGAGAGAGAGAGGGTAAAAGGGACTGGGAGATTAGGTAAGAGAAGAAAAGGGAGAAGAAGAATGATTTAGATAGACAGTTGAACTCAATTTCGATCGCTTATTCTCGTTTTGATTGCTTCCAAATTCCACCCTATTCACACATCCAAATGGTAAGATGTGGATCCTGTGATCAATCATCACATGTACATTGCAACTGAGTTATTAATTAGATTACTAGTAGAGACACAGAAGATTATCATAGATATGATTTCCAAAAATGTAGTATACAAGTATGTTTATGATTGGGTTGTATTCATATGTGTCACCTAAGAGGTCACCGCTTGTCAAGATTAAACCTCTCTCTCTCTCTCTC
>JADBJO010000928.1:332500-335000 GCA_016801955.1 Conus betulinus
CAAAGGATAATCTTGACCTCTACCAAGACCAAGACAACTTAATATTTGTACATGTTTATATATAGATTGCGTTGTCTTGTTATGAAAATTTTATCTGAAATTATGTTAGAGACCTCTGGCAGGAGAACTGCAATACACGGACGAATAATAAACTCTTTCAAATCCGTCCAAACCTAAAGCAGTTCCTCTCATCTACGTCTGGTGGTGGTAAAGAAGAAACAGTTTCTGTGCCGGCTGCACACCGGCCATTCGTATTTTGCCCATTCCTACCTTTTAAAGAGTGTGAAGAAGCTCCATGGTGCATTCCATGTCATGTGCCACTCACAATGAAACACGTTCTTTTTTTTGTGTTGGGACTTGCATGATGTGAGACACGAACATTTTACAGCAGATTCCATGAAAACCTTACTCAGAGACGTTTCGCATGACGCGATCTTTGAGTTCGAATCTGAGATTTCACAGTGGAAAGTTTTTTTTTAAAAACTCTCGGATGGGTTTTTAGAAGACGTATTTTAAAGAATTGTGTGAATGAATGACTTGTGAGTTGCTTTTAGCGTGGTGATAGCCCTGATATGGCCATTTGCGGTCGGCTGGGCTATAAGCAACATTATCTCATCTTATCTGAAAATTTTGATTGTCTTATTACACATCAACCGTTGTGTTTTAGATTGTTTCATTTCCAGGCAGCGAATATATTTCTGTATTCAATACCAACATTTTCATCCCCTTGAGATATATTTTAGTTGTGGTTTTGCTTGACTTACTCTACATTTATAGACTAAGAATCGTCCAAACAAAGAAGTTAGAACTAAGAAAGGGTGATGTAAACGAAAAGAAAAATCGAAAATTGCGCAGAGAAAGAAAACGAAAGAGAAAAAGGATTAGAAATGTAGGTTATCCTTTTTTCTCAGCTGAGAAGATAATTGTGCGTGCGCGCGCACACACACACACACACACACACACACACACACACACACACACACACACACACACACACCACACACACACACACCACACACACACTTACACTACACCACACCACACTACACCACACGCGAGAGAGAGAGAGAGAGAGAGAGAGAGAGAGAGAGAGAGAGAGAGAGAGAGAGAGAGAGA
Organism: Conus betulinus; assembly: GCA_016801955.1. Taxonomy (NCBI): domain Eukaryota; kingdom Metazoa; phylum Mollusca; class Gastropoda; order Neogastropoda; family Conidae; genus Conus; species Conus betulinus. The sequence goes on from JADBJO010000928.1 coordinate 333,617, forward strand.
GAGAGAGAGGTGGTGATGTGGAAACGCATGGAGGAAGGGTAGCAGGGGAGTGGGTGAACAAACGGAGAAGGATGAGGTGGAAGAGGTCTGTAAATAGCGAAAGGGTTCTGAGTTCAATGAAGTCTGGAAGATGTTGTCACCTTCACAAAGATCAGAGGTGATGGATGATCGGTTTTCCCTAATCATTGAAAATCACGACGTAGCATTTATCAGGGTCTTCATTTCTTCGTCTTTTTTTTTTTTTTGTCTTGTTCTTGTTCTTCTTCTTCTTCTTCTTCTGCTTCTGCTTCTTCTTCTTCTTCTTCTGTTCTGTTTTTTTTTTATTTCTCTCCTTCAGAAACTGGGCAGAAGTTTTGTTGTTGTTTTTTTTGCCAGGATCTTCATCTATTCTTCTTGTTCTTCTTGTTCTTGTTCTTCTTCTTCTTCTGCTTCTGCTTCTTCTTCTTCTTCTTCTTCTTCTTCTGTGATTTTGTTTTATTTCTCTCCTTCAGAAACTGGGCAGAAGTTTTGTTGTTGTTTTTTTTGCCAGGATCTTCATCTATTCTTCTTGTTCTTCTTGTTCTTGTTCTTGTTCTTCTCCTTCTTCTCTTCTTCTATTTCCTCTTCCTCCTCCTCTTCTTCTTCTTCTTTTCTTCTTCTTCTTCTTCTTCTTTCTGTTTGTACTTTATTCTCTCTTTCAAAAACTGGGTTGGGGGGAGGGGAGGGGAGTTAGTAATAGTGTAATGACTTAGCGAAAAAAACAACAACAGATGACTGTGATTGAGATATCGGACAAGTAAGTTAAGTGAGAGATTGAGAAAGACAGAAAGAGTCAGGAAAAGAGTGGGGACGGGGTCCAAGATGTTTTGGGCCGCACACCCCCACCTTCACCTGTTGCCAATAACCCCGAGCCTCTTCCGAAAAAAAAAAAAAAACCCGCATTACAGCAGCGTGTTGTGGAAAAAGCATTTTTTTCTCCTAATCATCATAGATCCATTTCAACAGCAACTATGGTAGAAAATGGACAAATGGCTCGCAACGTCGACTTTTAAAAAAAATTTTCGGCGAGTGTTCATCGTTTAATGTGTCGATTTCTTACTCCCCCTCGTTTTCCCACCACAACTCCCCTCCCTCCCTCTCATTTCGACCCCCCCCCCCCCCCCCCCCCTACCCACCCCATCACCTCCTACCTCCCCCCCCCCCCCCCCCCCTCCCCCACACATGTTTAAAGCCTGTGTATCTAGCTCTGTTGCTCCTTCCCTTCCCACCCTACGCTTTAAACGATTTTGGCCACTCTGGATTAAGATAAATCGGATGACCCCCACCTCCCCAAATTGATTTCCACTCCACACACCCTTTTCCCCCCCATCCCAGTCGCCCACAGCTCTCCTTCCTCTCGGAAGAA
>JADBJO010000928.1:345000-355000 GCA_016801955.1 Conus betulinus
TAACTAACTGTGAACCCATTGCGAGGGTGCCAGAGTGAGAAAGCAAGGACTGTCTGATAATCTGAATGTCAGAGGGTGTCCCTACCAGTGCCAGACATGGAAGGCAGGCAGACCGCCTATGTGCGCATACGCTATCGTGAACACCCACCCAAACAAACACTCACACTCATGCAAACAGAAAAGTAGACCTGCATAGACAGTCAAACAGACAGACAGACAGACAGGCAGGCAGGCAGACCGACAGAGAGACAGACAAGCAGACAGTCTCTCTCTCTCTCTCTCTCTCTCTCTCTCTCTCTCTCTCTCTGATTTCGGACCTTGATAAAATAAAGGTCTTGAACAGGGATGAAATTGGTAATGGATAGTGTCACTATTACAGACAGAAGGAGGTAAATAGAGAAAATCTACCCCAAATTATCAGCGCATGGCAAAAAATCATTCTGCTACAAAGAAAAAAAAAGTCAGATGACAAAGGTTGGAGAAAAGGCGAAAATCAAAGCAGTACAACAGAGAGAGAGAGAGAGAGAGAGAGAGAGAGAGAGAGAGAGAGAGAGAGAGAGAGAGAGAGAGAGAGAAAAGCTAAGCCTAAATGTCACTGATGCAGGAGTGATCCAATAACTATATGCGTGTTCGGGTCATCCTCTCCATCACCCGCTCTCGGGAGTTCTCACAGTGCAGTCGGTCCTTTCCGCCCCACACACGCTCTCTACACGTAAGTCTTACTTTGGCCAGACGTCCAGACAGTCCGAACGCTGTGGGACTACCTGAAAGCAATTAAAACCAACGTCAATTTCAGCCAATCAGCGCCGGGTCTCTTCTGGCGCCTCCATCACTGTGGGAAGGTGGTAAACAATTAGTCACGTGGCAGTCTTCCTCTCACAAGATAGCGTCACTGTCTGGGTTGTCTGAGAGGTTTCGAGATTGTGTAGGAAGCTGGAAGGTTAATTACGAGATACACGATTCGAAAAGTCTGTTTCAATCATCATTGTCTCACTGACGTGGATTATTAGCTTTTCTCTTTCATAATTATCACTATGCTTATTTTCACGCCACGATTGATAGATTGAAGATGGAGAGAGAGAGAGAGAGAGAGAGAGAGAGAGAGAGAGAGAGAGAGAAGAGGAGGGAGAGAGAGAGAGAGAGAGTGAGAGACAGAGAGAGAGAGACGGAGAGGAGAGAGAGAGAGGAGAGACAGAGTGAGAGAGAGAGAGACAGAGAGAGAGACTGGGGAGAGAGAGAGAGAGAGAGAGAGAGAGAGAGAGAGAGAGACCAGGAGAGAGAGAGAGAGAGGTTCGGAGATGAGGCAGCTGACAAACCACTAGACAACAGGGTTCGGCATGAGCAGCTGGCAAGACGCCATGAGAGCACTCTGACTGTGTTCTCAACAAAAGAAGAGGGTGTTCCTACCAGTGCCAGACATGGAAAGCCCTGTGTGGGGGGACAGGCCAAAATTCCCTACATCAATCAGTCATCGGTGTCATGGATTGTAGCGCACAGGCAAGGGTGGAAAGGAGGGGAGACAGGAAAAGAGAAAGACACAGTGAGGAAAAAGGGCGTTGGGGGGGGGGAGGCGGGAGCCAGACTGATGGATGTTTGATGATGCTGAGAGAGAGAGAGAGATAGAGAGAGAGAGAGAGAGAGAGAGAGAGAGAGAGAGAGAGAGAGATTCATCTCACACACACACACACAAACACATAAACACATACACACACGCGCGCGCGCGCGCGCGCGCCTTTGTGCGCATACGCTATCGTGAACACCCACCCAACACAAACACTCACACACATGCAAACAGAAAAGTAGACCTGCATAGACAGTCAAACAGACAGACAGACAGACAGACAGGCAGGCAGGCAGACCGACAGAGAGACAGACAAGCAGACAGATAGACAGACAGAGGACAGGGCGACGCACGAGCAGCCTTTGTCATGCTGAATTATTGGTCCTCTGGGGGAATCTGCTCAGCCACAAAACTTTACATCTTCGATTCAGACGGCTGCACAGCTCTGAGACGTGATGGAAGACGAAAGTGATGCAGAAGAAGCTACAGGCATTTTGATCACCTTCCTGACACACGTGTTTGAATGTCAGGAGGCCAGGAAACAAGTCAGGAGTGGAGAGCTGTGACTAAGGACCCCCACAGGAGCCAGTTACCACAGAGACCCTGAGGTTGACATAGAGCTGGAGGGGAGAAGCGCTTCAGAAACCAATATCCATCATCACCCATAGAGCCTCTTCCATGAAGGCCATAGGGAATAAGGAAAAGGGAGACGACCCAGACACAGCCAGGGAAGAGACATTGAAGTTAAGGAAAAAGGGAAGCAAATGGACAGAGGCATGGAAGACAGGTACTACTAGTTCACTGGAAGTCTATTGTTGAGATCTTTAATCGCTTACGCATGTAAGAGAATGGCGGCAGTTTGTAAGAAGGTAAGCAAGCAAGCATGTGCGTAAGTAAAATGTGTAAGTGACCAAGTACGCAAGTTGTAATAAAGGATAGATAGACCATATACGCAAGATGATAGATAAATAGATAGATAGATAGATAGATAGATAGATAGATAGATACATCAGACAGACAGACTGACAGACAGATAGGAAGATATTTTTGCCAGCTTTTAAAAAGAGTGTTCTGTTCTCTTGGAATACTAGTATAACGGTAACACTAGAAGCAGCAGTAGCAGAAACAGCGGAAGCAGCAGCAGCAGCAGCAGCAGTAGTAGTAGTAGTAGTAGTAGTAGTAGTAGCAGCAGCAGCAGCAGCAGCAGCAGTAGCTGTAATGGTAGAAATAGTAGTACATTCTTCATTTTATCAACCATTGTTCTGATCATTTTAACTGGCATTGTCTCCCTCTCAGCCTCGTTTCCATTTTGTAGCTGTTTGCACCACGATTAAAGAGATAAGTCACTATCAGCTGGTCCTTCTTTACATGTCATGAATGTCATTTTTCTTGCCTGAAGAAGACCAAATAGGTCGAAACACGTTGTGTTTGCTTTTATTATTTGTTTATTCTTTCGTTTGGCGGCACAGTAATCCCGTCTCAATTTTTTTTTTTTTTCTTAAACTACTGCTTTTCTCCGTCTCTCCATACACTTCGAAAGGTATTGGCCACTCCCTATGAAGAAAGAATCGATGACTCCCTGCCACCCCCCACCCCACCCCTATCCCTCCGATTCCCTTCCCACCCCCCTTCTTTAGAACCCTCCCTGCTCCAATTCCCATCCCGCCATCACTTCTCCACCCTCTGGAATGAACTGATCCGTCTCTAGGGGAAGAGAGAGAGAGAGAGAGAGAGAGAGAGAGAGAGTGAGAGAGAGAGAGAGAGAGAGAGAGAGAGAGAGAGAGAGAGGGTTTACTGAGATTAAGGCCAACGCCCCATTCTGAAGGGCGTTTAATAAATGTAATATGTCATAAACAAAACGTATTAAGAACACTGAATAGAGCTGTATAAAATATATTCAATTAAAGAGCCTACAGTTATCACAGCACAAAGACTCTTGTTTGCTTCATAAACATACGTGGCAAAATTCAAATGTGTGTTTTCATTAACTGACGGATAGTAAGGGAATGAGCCTGAAGTTCCATGGTTCTGTGTAGTATTTGGATTGGACAAGTTTTTATTCTTAAATCGCTCAGAGCAGGACAGCAAAACAAAAAAAATGTATTAATAATCTTCTCTTTCTCTACTAGTAAGTTGACATATTATATCATTTTCAACACCATTGCTACAACCTAAGGCGATGGCAAACAATGTGAGACACAATGAATCTGATTGTTTTTTGTACACATTTAGTGCATCTATTCATTTTTACTTTTATGCACGGTTCTACTAGATGAATCGATTATAAACAGTTTGTGTCGAGCAAATCTATCACTGTTATAATGTTACAATGTTATAATGCGGTCACACCAGTCCTGCCACCTGCAATTGATGATCCTCTACCGGAGCTTAGTAATTGGTTCCGATGGTAACACTTGCTATCAGATACAATCACCAGCCCCTCTGTCCTGGTGCCTGACTAATCAGCAACTAGAAGAACACACAGTGGATGGCAGACCTCCATCAAGGTGAGCAATACTCTTCTTTACCGCCGATTCTAACTGAACCTTTACTAAGTAGGCTTAAACAGTAGGTAAAATGGCGGATCTAGTTTCCACTTGTTGTGGCAGAGGTTTGCGCTCTCTCTGGTGCCCTAACAGTTGTCTTCGCTACACTCTAATGGTAGCTATAGATCTCCATTTGTCACCAATAAATTTCACCCTGACCCCCGCCTCTCTTATGTCAATGCTATTTTACTTACAAAATCTAAGTTACATATTTTCATCAGATCCATTCTTAATCTTACAAGATCGCCGATAGCACTTCGTTACGATGACCTGAATTTGAGTTCACTGAAAACCATGCGTTTATTGCTCGAGAAATTTATGGAAATGTCAAAACCCAGGTAGTCAGCCAGTTGTATCGACAACGGCATAGATTGTAAAGTATTTCACACCTTGGTTTCCAGCTAAGGATAGGCGCTTTGTAAGTGAAAATAATAATACTAATGATGATAATGGTAATGATGATGATGATGATGATGATAATGATGATGATGATGATGATAATAATGATGATAATTATAATAAAACTACTACTACTACTACTGCTGCTGTTGCTGCTGGTGCTGCTGGTATGATAATAATGATGATAATAATAATAATAATGATTACACAAGCAACAACAACAGCATCAATAATAACAACAATAATAATAACAATGATGATAATAATAACTACTACAATAATAATGACAGCAGCAACACAACAATCATCATCATCACTATATCATCAGCAACATCATGACAATGTTGGAGACAGTGAAAAACACTTCCTGTGTCCGCTTTTTCTTTTTTTTTTTTTTTTTTTTTTTTTTTTTAACCAGGATCTATCCAGACCAGAAATTAAAAGGCCAGCTCGTGGATCACATCATCATCATGGTATCAAGTGTGGTTAAATGGGCTGTGTAGTGTCTGTATCATCTCGGTGACAAGAAAACCAACCAGCGGACTTGAGCGAAAATAGGATTTCAATGGCGAAGGTAGCAATCCTTCAGCAAGTACCTCGCACTCCTTCATTTCATTTCAATTGAAATCAGTCAGCCACCCGGTTTTTAGACTGCTTATTTTTGCCAGTCAGTAGATCTGGTTAGTGACTACTTCAATCCACTGTTTAGTCACACACGCTCTTTTCCTTTGTTTGCTTTGCCTTGTTATGTTACCTCATATCATTAGAAAAAAAAAAGTAACAACCATATACATGTGTGTGTGTGTGTGTGTGTGTGTGTGTGTGTGTGTGTGTGTGTGTGTGTGTGTTTAGCTGCATGACATTTGATAAGAGAACAAAAGTAAAAGTGGAGAAACGATACGAGAAAATAGCTTGGAGAAACATAAAAAATGAAAGAGAGAGACCAGACTGGATGAATGGAAGAAGAGAATAAAGATTGGAAGACACTAAAAACCTAAATCTCTAACGTACTTTTTATAAACGAAAGAGACTGGATGAATGGAAGTAGAGAAGAAAGAACGGAGACACCAAAATGTAACGTACTTTTTTTTTTTTTCAGCGGAGCAGAGAGAGAGAGAGAGAGAGAGAGAGAGAGAGAGAGAGAGAGAGAGAGAGAGAGAGAGAGCGAGAGAGAGAGAGAGAGACAGACAGACAGACAGACAGATAGACAGACAGAGAGAGGGACACAGAGAAAGAGAGCTGTGATAACATTTTAAACTGCATCATCGTGTCTTGCATTATGCATTTTTCCAGCTTACTTGGTACTCTTATCTCTTTAACCTTATCACTTGACGTTTGAGGCACTGTCACTCCCGTTGAAAACACACACACACGCGCGCGCGCGCGCGCGCGCACGCACGCATACACGCACACACACACGTGCACACACACACACACACACACACACACACATTCACTCATTTACTCACTCACACTCAGAGAGAGAGAGAGAGAGAGAGAGAGAGAGAGAGAGAGAGAGAGATGTTCTTTCGCATTCACCTTTTATGATCACTGGAGTTTGTTTAGAAGGGCTCAGATAAAATTCAAATAGCTCTATGCATCCCTTGAATGTTTCCCGTTTTTGACACAGCGTTGGACTATAGTATCCCACCTGCACGAGCCGGCACAGCACCGACTGAATGGCTGATCCAATCACTAAGAGCCTGGGGAGCCTTTTTCATCATGTGCATGACTCCGCTTCACTTGTATCGCCGCATGAGCGAGGCGAGTGATTCAGAAAGTGAGCTAGTCAGAAGTGGGTAAAACTGTGTGTTTCACTACAATCTGTCTGCTGTCGTATATTTCTCCCATTCCTTTCACCACTACAATCTGTCTGCTGTCGTATCTCTCTTTCTCTCATTCCTCTCCAGCTTCTCTCTCTCTCCTCTCTCTCTCTCTCTCTCTCTCTCTCTCTCTCTCTCTCTCTCTCTCTCTCTCTCTCTCTCTCTGTTGTGATCACTGACCCTTTCGTTGAGAAGATTAATGTAAAAGCCAACTATCTTGATGCTTTTTTTTTTTTTTTTTTTTTTTTTTTTTTTTTTTTTGAATGTCATTTTTTTTCATCGACATTTGTCTGTATCCGCCTGAACTGATTGACATTTGGCAAACCGAATGCCTGATCCAATCAGCAAAGAGTCTTGGGAGTCTCTGCCATCAGACACCCGGATCTATCTCCAGTGTACATCAATAGAAGTGGGGGCGAGTGATTTCCCCTGGAGAGGAATGGCGTTGATTGACATTCCCCATGTGTACTACCATTCTCATCCGCTCTCTCTTGCTCTCTCACTCTCTCGCTCTCTGCTCGCTCTGTGCGTGTGTGTGTGTGTGTGTGTGTGTGTGTGTGTGTGTGTGTGTGTGTGTGTGTGTGCGAGCACGCCAGCGCAATTTTTGTTTGTGTGTGTGTAACGTACTCGCTTCCGCTTGTATCACAAGGAAATCTGTGTAAGTGATGCGTGTTATCACAATTGTCTTTCAGTGGATGCCTGGATCTTCTACAAACTCTTAAACCATGACATCTGAATGTAATCTAGCCTACAAATCAAATGCTCTGAACAATGTCCCAACATGGTCTTTATCCAAATCGATATTTCCCCTTTTTACTGTCATATCTTCTGAAAGAGGCATTATAGTGTCGCTGCTTACTTCAGCGCCATCATATACAGCTACATCTGAACTCAGCCACAGTGGTTCGATAGCTAGAGTCGCAGTCTCCCAGCTGGGACGTATGAGATAGATTCCCATCACAGCCATGTGAGTGTTTGATTTTTCAACCCCGACTGGCTAGTACCCACAGCGGAGCTTGGTACTGGGTCAACTGGGAAGGCTGGGACTACACAGTCGAGTTTCATTCACGTTAAGGAATGCGTCTGTGAGAGTTGTGCTTAAATTTCTGATCAAAACTGCAAGCTGTCTCCATCATTCAGGTATGCTCACTGCCGGGATATATCATGAAAGCACGCAGAGAGTACTGCCCTGCCATACTGCTTCAGAGGAGAATGGAACTCAATGACATCCTCATTAACCTCACTCCTCATCAACCAGCATAAAACAGTCTCAAATGCTGTGGCCCTTTATGCTCTACTCTCATGCTGATCTCATTCGATTCGTTCTCCAAATCTGTCGGCGAAGTTCGCGTCGGGGGTCGCCAGTATCAACAAACAGAACACACTTGTTGGTGCTCTTCAGAGGGGAGAGCTCACTCACACTGGCTTCGCACGATTACGTAGTCGTTGCCGAGCGCAGGGTTTGCTTAGCTGTTAGTGTCCTGCATGTTCAGATCAGAACGGGCGCCACTAAATACCACTGAAGTGACTTGGTAGCTGTGACCTGTCTCCTCTGGTGGGTTGCCTCAAGACGACCTGACATTGACTGCTCTCTGTGGATTGTTGTTTCCTAGGCTTTGGCTGCCTGAGCCAGGCTGTAGTTTTTGGCTGGGGGAGGAATAAGTGGGTGTTCTGCTGCTGACGTGGCATGGAAAATAAAGCAGAATAAGAATGTCAGAACCCATCAAGAGCAGACAGAAGCGCAGCAGCTTTGTGCACATAGCACGCAGACTCGAGAGCCAGGATCTCGAACTGTTTCAACAAAGGAACAAGACAGTTCCGTCACACAGTTCAGCACCATTATGGAAAAGATATCAGTTCTCAGATATTAGAGTCTCCATTCGTGGCATTCTCACAAAGGGCAAACAGTAAGAACCGTAGGGGGAAAGCAATAACCCTTGATTACATATAACACGCATACATCAAAGAGCTCTGGACACATGCATGTAAGAATAGCTCAGCAGGACAGGCTACCAGAAACGGAGGTGGGAGAATTTTCCTGACATTGATAAATGGAACTCCTGTCCGACAAGCCATCCCATCTGTCAAGTTCTCTACAAACTTCAAGGCTGAGGCAGATGCGCTACAGTTAGCAGCCAGAACGCTGTACAAAAAATGCAGGGACACTGTCCCCTAGTCAACAGCTTCTCTGATACTTTGTCAGTACTACAGGCTGTTAAAAATCCCCCCAACAAGTCACCCAACTCCCTTATCTCAGCCCTGATTACTGTGCAGCAGTCCACTGAGGACACTCATCCAGTGGATACCCTCACACTGTAATATATACGGCGATGAGGAAGCTGACCGATCGGTAAAGAAGGAGGACCGCAGCCCCGTACTGGAGCAGGAAGTCTCCTTTGAAGAAGCCAAGAACATTTATCGAAGAAAAGCAGAATAGAAGATGGCTTGAGCAGCTTCCAGACTTCAACAAGAAGGATGTGTACTACCTGCTACCCAGACCGGACCAAGTGAGCATCGTGAGACTGAGGACAGGACACTCCAGGCTCAAAACACGTGTTCACAAAATTCCACATAGGCGCGTCGTCAGGGTTCCCTTGCAGTACAGCCCCAGTGATTGTGTAACACTTCCTGCAGGACTGTCATACACATCAAAAACTAAGAACAGAGACCTGATCTGCTGACACATCGATGAGGGAGAAGCTCTGTGGATCTTTGGAGGGCTTCTGCCGTACAGCAGCCCTCGTCAGTACAGTCTACGATCAGTACCCAACACCAGGCCATCTTGAGGAAGCCGCTGACCGGAAGAGACTCTGCTCTGCTGCTGAATCATTTGGTTGCCTTCAATGTTACCAGCTGTTCCAAAACTCTAATACGTACAGTAACTGCGAACCCATGGAGACGATTCCAGAGTGATAGGCCAGAAAAATCTGTAAACATGAAAGTGCTCTCTCTCTCTCTCTCTCTCTCTCTCTCTCTCTCTCTCTCTCTCTCTCTCTCTCTGTCTCTCTCTGTCTCTCTCTCTCTCTCTGTCTCTATCTCTTTCTATCTCTGTCTTTGTCCCTCCGTCTGTTTGTCTCTGTCTGTCTGTCTGTCTGTCTGTCTATCTCTCTCTCTGATTACCTCTTCCCTCCTTCACTCTTACTATTCTGATTCTGGACAATGATCGTAATTAATAATTAGTATTGAAGAGGAATGAACTAGTTAATGGGCACATCACAGTTTCAGACAGAAGGAGGTAAATAGAGAAAATCTGCCCAGATTCTGTCAGTGCATGGCAAAAATCATTCTGTGACAAAGAAGAAGTACAAGGTCAGATGAAAGGGGATGAAGAAAATGATGAAAACGAAGGAACACACACAGAGAGAGAGACAGAGAGAGAGAGAGAGAGAGGGAGAGAGAGCGAGAGAGAGAGAGAGAGAGAGAGAGAGAGAGAGAGAGAGAGAGGAGAGAGAGAGAGAGAGAAGCTAAGCTCAAGTGTCACAGACACAGAACTGATCCAGTGGCTAGACGTGTGACTCCCTGTCCTCTCCACCGCCCACACGGGAGTTCTCAAAGTGCCATCATCTGATTCCGTTCCACACACTCTACACGTAATTCTTACTTCAGCCAGACCTCCAGACAGTCACATCACTGTGGAACTACCAGAAAGCAATCAAGACCAACATCGATTT
>JADBJO010000928.1:372500-380000 GCA_016801955.1 Conus betulinus
ACCGTATGTAGAGATTAATATCAATAAATAATATCAGTATCGCAGAGCATTTTTTTCTGTCTATGGGAATAAAACCGGTCCGAGAATCCTATCATACATTTACAAACATGAAAACGGGGGGGAAAGGGGGTGGGGAGTAAGGGGCGGCTGTTGAGGGGTGAGGGGGAGAGTTGCGGATAAAGAAAATAGTTTACCCTTAAATCATTTGACACAATGGAAATTGCAGGAGGGAGCAAGCAACGAAAGAAAAGAAAGAAAGGAGAGAAAGAAACAGAAAGAAACGCGCGTGAGAAAAAGAGAAGGAAAGAAAAGACAAGAAGATCGAGGAAAGAGGGGGGACCAGAAAACCAAAGACGAAGCGGGGGAAAAAAATTTAACAAAGAAAGAAAAAAAAAGACGGGAAGTGCAGAGAAGAAGAGAAGAAGAAGAAGGACGACAGAAGGAAGAGCAGAAGAAGAAGAAGAAAAGAGGAAAGAAGAAGAGAGAAGAGAAGAAAGAAGGAAGGAAAGAGGAGGGGAAAGAAAGGAAAGAAAGGAAAGAAAAGAAAAAAGACAGAACAAGAAGAGCAAAGAAGATCGAGGAAGGGAAAGAAAACAGAAGAAGGCAGGGGGCAAGAAAAAAGGGAAAAAAGAACAACAAAGAAGAAAAAAAACGACCGTGAATGAGGGAAGGAGAAGAAGACAAGAGAAGAAGGAAGAAGGAAAAAGAGAAGAAGAGATGAAGAAAGAAGACGGAAGAAGAAGAAGAAGAAGAAGAAGAAGGAGCAAGAAGGAAGAAAGAGAACGAAACCAATGACAACTGAGGAACTAAACGGGAAAAACACGAGAAGGAGAGGAGGAGGAGGAGGAGGAGGCAGAGGAAAAGGGGGAGAGGGAAAAAAACAAAAAAAAAGAAAGAAAAAGAAAACGGGGGGGTGGGGAGGAAGAAGGAGGGGAAAAGAGGAGGAGGAGGAGGAAGCGCACTGCTACTTATGGAGGAACCCCCCTAGACCTGAAGAAGGAAGACAGAGGAGAATCGAGGAAAATAGGAGAAGTAGCGATTGGAGGGAGGTGGACCGGTTGCGAGCCCCCCGGATGGACGCGACCACACCGACAGGAGGAAGGAGCCGAGAGAGAGCTCAGGGGAGCAGAAGAAAGAAACAATAAAGTACAAGGGAAAACAAGATGATAAAGAAAGAAGACATACAAGAGAAACAACATGATGAGGCAAATGACGCCGATAGAAACGACGAATGGATCGAAAAGACGAAAAAAAAAAAAAAAGAAGGAGGAGAAAAAACGAAACTCGAAGACAATGGCAAGGGAAAACACTACACCGAACAAAGAAAACAAACCAACAAAAAAGGCACAACCCACAGCAATAAAGTTACAAATTGCCTTTCGTCCTCGCCCTTCACCAATTCTGCTAAGAGGACTGCGAAAGTGAATGGCAGTTCGCCTTGTAAGGATTTACATCGATAGAGTGTGACCTCTCTGTGTGGTGTGTGTGTGTGTGGCGGTGTCCCACCCCACTGATGTGTGTGTGTGGTGGGTCGCTGTGTGTTTTCCTCCCCCATTTGGGTGTGTTGTGTGTGGGTGTGTGATGCGCGCTGTGAGTTCGACGAGACCCCGGCAGGCAAGTTAGTGACGTAAAAGTGTTAGTGATACTCTTTTCGCCCCTGTGCCCGCCCCCCCCATCCGGTGGGTGGTGTGTGTGTTGTGTGTGTGTGTGTGTGTGTGTTGCCTGAGCCTCTGTCTGTATGTCTGTATTTATGTCATTCTTGTTCCCACCTGTCCATGCCCCCACTTTTGCTCGCCACGTGTTTTGCATGGGCTGTGCGCGCCGCAGGGCGTGGCGAATGAGTTGTATCTTATCTATTGTGGTTGTATGAGTGCTACGTTTTGTGTGTGTGGGCCCCTCCCCCCCCCCCCCTGTGTGTGGGTCTGGGGTGTGTGTGTGTGTGTGTGTGTCCTGTGTGTTTTCCCCCCCGCACCCCCTGTCGCTTTGCCCCCTGTGTTGCGACCCCCCCCTTTTTTTTTTTTCCCCCCTGTGTGCTGTGTGTGTGTGGTGTGGGTGTGTTGTGTGTGTGTCTCGTTAGGTCTGTCAGTCTGTGTCTGTGTCTGTACTCCGCTGTCCATTGTTATGTCCTGTTGTCATGTCTGTGTCTGTCAGTATGTTGTCCCGTGTCGTTGTGACTTTTTTTCGGTTCTCTGCTGCGTCTAAAGTGACTTTGAACATTTGATGTCGTATAATTCGTACCCAAACCCATCCACAACATAGGATCTCACTAAATGCTTAAGCTTAGTTCACTAACAGGAAAAACGCGCGCACAAACCCCCACCACACCACCCCCCCAAAAAAAAACCAACACAACAAAAAACAAAAAAAACAAAACAATCCAAAACAAACAAAACACAAACACACAAAAACACAATAATAAACACAAAAAACAAAAAAAAAAAACAAACACAACAAATAAAAATCATAACCGACCCCCCCCTCTTCGACCGAGCCCCCCGCACCCGATTTTTCGATTTCCCCCGACCGACCACCCCCTCCGATCCCCCCTCACTATCGGACGCACCCCAGATCCCCTTTTCTCCCCCCCCGTTCACCTGTCTCCCCCTTCTCTCCCTTCCCGACCCGTTTCCCTGATGATTTTTCCCCCCTTTTCCTCTCCCCCTTTTTCCCTGCGCCGCGATCCCTTTTCCCCCCTTGCACCCCCTCGCCTATCCTTCCCCCTTCCTCCTCCCCCCCCCCTCCCTCCCCCTTCCCCTCCTCCCCTCCCCTTTTTTCCCGATAATATTACTGATTTTCTACGAATGCTCGAACGATGTTAAATTGATCGCAAGAAACGAGTTTAGTCTTGTAGTATCTAGAAACACAATACATATATGTTTTAAATACAGAAAGTACTCTGTCTGTTCCTGTTTTCTGCCTGTTTCTGCCCCTTTGCTGTCTCTGTCCGTCAGGATCTCTATTTGTCTGTCTGTCTGTCTACCTGCCTGCCACCCCCCTTTCTCCCCTACCCCCCCCCCTCTCTGCTCTCTCTCTCTCCTCTCTCTCTATCTCTCTCTCTCGTCTGTGTGTGTTCTGGTGTGTGTTGTGTGTGTGTGTGTGTGTGGTGTGTGTGTGTGTGTGTGTGTGTGTGTGTGTGTGGTGCGTGCGTGCGTGTGTGTGTGTGGTGTGCGTGCGTGTGTGTGTGTGTGTGTGTGTGTGTGTGTGTGTTGTGTGTGTTGTCCTTCACGAATCCCGTATAGGCCTTAATAGCCCACAGTGACTGGCCCTGATGAAGCCTCAGCACAGGGCAATGAGGAAAAAACCTAGCAGAGGGAACACAGCGCCGCTGCACTGTAAATCTCACGCGGCGCTCTGTGATGCCTGTTCTCGCCAGATATATACTGGGCACAGCCTGCTAAGCCCCCACATTCACTGCTTAGTCGCAGGCCAGCCAGGCCTGCTGTGAGTGTGTCTCTACAAACGGTGCCCCAACGTCCAACCAATGACAGTACAGATGAACATATCAATACACGATGACGAAATGACACAATAGGCTAGGTGGCAGTGGGGAATAAATCGGAACTGAAGCCACTACTAGTGTTGGGGAGTGTAACTTCAGATTGTATTTTTCTGTCTTCCGTGTCGTTCTTAGGGTGTTATTTCCATGCCGCTCATACCGATCTCAACTTATCGCAATGCCACACTTAAGAATCGTCTAGTCTCAGGCCCAGCACCGACGGTCCCACAAGGAGCGATGACCTTCAGGTGGTTGCCCATCAAAAAAGACACTCTGCACTGCTGCCAAGTCACTTTGATGGTGCTACGTGAGGTGTGGTCGTCTGATCCAGCATACGTCTGGCCTACAAAAGACAATAACGCTATTTTCATTGCTCATGGTCCTTCAGAGTACGCCATGACGTCCATCCTACGACAGTCCACATGAACAACCCAGTATCCAGTATCCAAGAACGTGATGAGATCACCACGAGAGCCGTGCATGAAAGGCCACGACACGTGATCAGTAAAAGGATGAGGATGATCCTGATGATGTCTTTCTGGTCTGTTCTGGACTAAAACTACACAACAAGGCTGTGCGCTCCGGTTTGTTCTTCAATCAAACCCAACCACAACCAGCTTCAATATATTACACAGGCACTCGGCAGCGTTGGTCAGGTGATACGAGCAACGCCAAGATACGCATCCATGAATTGCGCATAAGCTGGCTGTGAGTTTCCTGTCCTCTAAATTTAGCCAACAGCCACAGTCAACAACACTAGTGTAGAGCCAACCGGGACTGAACACTTACACAAATAAAGGCCACTGCTGGGACACGAACCTATGACCTCCCGGTCCGAAACCTACTGCTTTAACCGCTGCACCTCGCGATGGGTGTCCCGTTGGCTTATTTCCATCAGAGGTCACTGAAACTATGTCCAACAAACCGATCAATGTGCTACGCCTGTTGCTGATTGTTATTATGAATACATGAACATCAAAGGTCATTGACACCGGCAGACATCGCCAGTATTACGCCCTCCGGTTGTTAGCATGCTGCTTGCCGCGTACTCTCTCTCTCTCTCTCTCTCTCTCTCTCTCTCTCTCTCTCTCTCTCTCTCTCTCTCTCTCTCTCTCTCTCTCTCTCTCTCTCAAGAAGGAAGGAAGGAAGGAAGGAAGAAACAGAACTATCGCACACCACTTCTGATCGTGAGAATGAAAATGGTGATTTTATTCCATCTTTGTTCTGACGATAATTTGGCACAGCCCGCCACAGCCGCAGACCCACTGCACATTAGCTAGCGTGACAGACGGAAAATACGACTGTTGTAGTGACAGTGTCAAAACGTTTAAGTCCAGTAATGCAGAACAGATTACTGGGATGACCTATGAAATGTTGGCCAGTTTGAAAGGACCGTCAGAACGTATGAACATTCTGAGTCAACATTCGTAACCAAAAGAAGGCCGTGCTCATTATGTCACAACTGGTGAGGACGGAAATCTGCTAGACATGGACTGTGCTGGGGCGTTTTCTGGCAGTGGGTGTATAACCACGTCGTATCTGCTGCACTGACGATTCCCGTGATCTGATTGCCTGATTACGAAGACAGCTGATTGTTGTGAAATTGCTTTTCAGAATCCCTGTGTTTACTTTCGGTCTCATTCCCCATCGCTCCCCAGCGCTGTTGTGAATGGGGATGGGTACCTGACTGAGAAAACATTGGTATTCGTATCCAGGGCTTTTTCAGGGCCCAGTTCCAAAACAAAAATAGGAAGGTAACTAAATTCCGAATTTACGTCCATGAATAACACTTGAGTTAAACTATAAAGAACCTTCAAGAAGATTACATGAGGTTTACCTGCAAAATGTACATTACACTAATGAGGCTTTAGTTGAAGCAGCGGTATTCTTAAGTCAGACGAGAGAAGGTTTAAATCTGCAAAATGTACATTATCCCAAATAAAACGTCATTTAAACTAGCGTCATCATGAAGTCACATAAAACTATGCCTACCTATAAAGCTATTCATTAATCTACAAAATATCATTAATAAAAGTGTAGTTAATAAAAGTGTCTTTATTGAGGCAGGTAAAACTAGTTACGTCTGCAAAATGTATTTCATATCAATAACATTTCAGTCAAACAGTGAAATTCTTCAGATAGATAAAACTACTTCTATATTCAAAATAGACACCAATTACAAACCTTAAAATTAAACAAGTAACATATCAAGCAGATAAAACTAGGCCTACCCACACATTGTACATCAATTATAAAGTGAGCCAGTAACATATTAAGCAGAGATTAAAACTAGCCAATTTACAAACTGCACATTAATTATGAACATTGAAGTTACACTGATGGCATATGGAGATCTAGAAAATGTACCACAATTGATAATATCAAAATTTAAACTAGTTACATGTTAAGCAGTGAAAACTAAGTCTCTATCTACAACTGTGAACACGAAGTCTATCTATAACTGTGAACACGAAAGCCATCTACAAAATTTACATCAATTATGAACATTGAAATTGCAGTGGCGTCATTTAAAACATATAAAATCAGGCTTATCTAAAAAAAAACGCATATCACTAAATAACATTAAAATGAAACCGGCGACATTCTAAGCAATAAGGATAGGCCTATCAATCAATGTACATCAATCAATAACACATCAATCAATAACACGGAAAATAAATCAGCAACAACAAATCAAACCAGCAAAAGTAGGCCTACCTAAAAAAATGTATATCAATCATCACATTGAAATTAAACCAGTGATATATTAAGCAGCTAAAAGTAAGCATATCTACAAAACGTACATCAATGAATAGCATTGAAATTAAAATAGTAACATATTAAGCGTCTATAAGTAAACCTTTCTACAAAACGTACATCAATTAATAGCACTGAAATTAAACTAGTGACCTGTCAAGCAGATATAAAACTAGGCCTTTTCACAATACGTGAATTAATGAATAACACTGAAAGCAAAACAGTAACGTATTAAGCCAGTAGAACTAGGCCTATCTTTGAAATTAAGCCAGTGACGCATTAAACAGAGAAAACTAGGTCTGTCTACAAAATGTACATCAATAAATAACATAGAAATGAAAACAGCGGCACATATAAAACTAGGCGTGCTGAGGACATCAGTCTTTCAGTTTGATAGAACATGGCACAGCGTTGAGGTAGTACCTCCACAGTGACATTCCTTATAAGGGAACACATGTAATACCTATATTTTTTGGCTTTTCTTGCCTGACCGGGTACGCAAATACGTATTTTGCCTGAAATTACCAGATGATACATGGACTACCTGACTGCATGGATTGCCTGCTACACATCCACTCCCACCCAAAGATACCTTAGGTTTGCCAGTGTTGAGGTTGCGACAGGACGAGAATGGGTGTAGCTGTGTAAGACAAAGCTGGAATTAGGGCCATGAGAGAATGAATGCCCCTTCACGAAAGATTGGACAGGAAAGCATGGAAATCTGAGGTCATTGTGTGTGTGTGTGTGTGTGTGTGTGTGTGTGTGTGTGTGTGTGTGTGTGTGTGTGTGTGTGTGTGTGTGTGTGTGTGTGTGTGTTAAGAAGTGAGGGGATAGCGTGTTCCAATTTTTCTCGGAATGTAGGTACCTACACTCAGTCTTAAGTTAGTTCTTTTGTTCTTGTGCTTTTCATTGTGTGGAAGACCGTTGTATCTAGAAATTCATTAAGCAGAAGTAAATTTGCACAAGACGCGGCACTGCTTTTGAACAACATTTGAACAGAAAAAGATTCAAGGGTCATTTCCTAACAACAAGACGAGGTTAAACCTAATGTGGGTTTGTGCAAGCTAAAGCAAAAAAAAGAAAAAGCACCATTTTTATGTTTCCTAGCTACTCAATGTTCCGTAGTTTTGGGGCCAAAGACTTTAAGTGCTACTGGGCGCGTCTCCATCAGCAAAGGTCTTACTGGTTCCTGTTGTATTAGAAGCGGGTCGTATTGATCCTGACGGTGCCACAAATAGTAGTCACAT
>JADBJO010000928.1:387500-397500 GCA_016801955.1 Conus betulinus
AGCCCACCCAGCCTGTGTACAGCGGATACTGACCTGAACATTGTCCTCCACATCCGTGCAAGTGGGAAGACTAACAGGATTAAATCTGAGAGAGAGAGGGGGTTGGTGGGGTGGGGAGGGGGAGGGGGAGAGAGAGAGAGAGAGAGCGAGGGGAAGGAAGAGAGGAAGGGGAGGGAAGGAAGAGACAAGGAGACAGAGACAGAGAGAGGCAGAGAGAGACAGAGACAAATCGAAGAGAGAGAGAGAGAGAGAGAGAGAGAGAGAGAGAGAGAGAGAGAGAGTATTTCAAGGTTGTTGGTTCCTGTCTAGGCCAAAGGCCTAGAGGCAACCAAAAGACAACAAGAAATGGATTGGACGCGTAGGGGTGGGGGGTGTGGGGGGGGGGGGGGGGGGGGTTAGGGTGCAAAAGAGGGACGTGAAGCGGGAATAGGGAGAGATGAGCGTTGTATCTTTTTGCACAAAACGGCCATCATGTGACCATTTCAAACCAGTGACATGAAGCTATGGACGCCGCACGAGCTCTCTTGAATCATTAAGCCAGCACCCCCATAGAGAATTATGAAAAGATGGCGAGCAGATTATTAGATTTATAAGAGAGAGGGAGAGGGAGAGAGAGCGAGAGAGAGCGAGAGAGAGAGAGAGAGAGAGAGAGAGAGACAGACAGACAGACAGACAGAGAGAGACAGACAGACAGACAGACAGAGAGGGAGAGAGAGACAGACAGTCAGACAGACAGACAGAAAGAGACAAAGAGAGGCCTACCAACAAACTAAAGGAGTTGCCCATGGGCACGCGCATGGGCCCATCATATGCCTGCCTCTTTATGGGGCACATTGAGACACAAATCTTTGCTCAATACCCTGGGACGTCTACCTGAAGTCTTCAAAAGATTCATAGACGACTGTTTCGGAATCAGCACTCTACCTAAAAAGGAACTCCAATACTTCATTGACTATGCTAACGCCTTTCACCCTTCAGTCAGATTCACATACGAAATCTCGGACTCTTCCCTCTCATTTTTGGACATCAATATCAGTATTCAATCAGATGGCCCTTGAACGAGCACAGTCCATCCCCAGACACCAGCTCCTACAAGACAAGGAAAAGACTACAGACAATAACCGATGCATTGCCACTCTGACCTACCATCCACACAATCTATTTGTGAAAAACGTTCTGCTCCGCAACTTCACTATCCTGAAGGAGGATCCAGCTCTCCAAAGCATTTTCAGTCTACCACCTATGGTGGCATTCAAAAGGGACAAAAACCTTGGGTGACCACCTGATGCACTCTACCTTCCACCCTTCATCCCCCTCAACCCCACAGGCAATTTCCAGTGCAAGAAACCCAAATGTAAAACCTGTGACTTTCTTAATCCAACAACTACTGTGCAAGGCCCATCCGGACGCAGCTTCCACATGAGGTCCCACTTCACCTGCCAGACTCAAAATATAGTCTATATTCTTAGCTGTACCCTTTGTCCCAAGATGTATGTGGGGTGAACATACATACAGATCTCTAAATGAACGTTTTAAAAAGAGCATAGAGACAGCATCCTCACAGGAAAAGACACTCCTGTGGCAAACCACTTCAATTCGGACCATCACCATCTTTCCCACATCAGAGTGGCAGCCCTTTGGAGAAATGGTCGTCAAAAAGGTAACTACAGGAAATACATGGAGAGCCAGTTAATACAGCGCCTTGGCACCTTGGGCCCACATGGGCTCAATGTCAGGGAATGATACCTCACCCCAAATCATCAGCCCTCCTCTCCTCTTTCTCCCCCCCCCCCCCCCCCCCCCTTATTATTATTTATTTTTTATTTATTTATTTTTTTTTTTTTTTTTTTTCCTCCCCTTCCTTCCCCCTCCCTTTCTTCTTTCTTTCCCCCCCCCCCCCCCCCCCCCCCCTTTTTTTTTTTTTTTTTTTTTTTTTTTTTTTTTTTTTTTTTTTCCCCCTCCCCCCTCCTTTGTTCTCTTCTTTGCTGTCCATCAACACTCCCCATTTCTATTGTGAACCATGATCACCCCTACATTCAGTATTGCCCACTACTCCCACCTCTGCCCTTTCCACCCCTTCAAACCATGATGAACTGCGCTCAGTGACCCAAGTCAACCACCATCAACATCTTCCCACTGCTGTCATTCCCTGATGAAGTGTCTACGACACGAAACGTCGGGTTCTTTTACCTCCTTTGAAATGTAGTAAACGCACATAGGTTTATCTATAAAGAAAATGATATAAAGATACTTTTTTTATTGGCCACTTATGTAGCTTAACTATAGTAGAATTGCCCATGTTTTACAGATGTAACTTTCTATTACTGAAGTACAAAATACTTTAAAAAAGAAATGCACTTTATCGTTTACTTCATTGCAGGAAGGACACGTTTTTTTTCTTTGTTTTTTTTGTTTTGTTTTACCTGTTTTGTTGATTTCTTTTTACAGCGAGAGAGAGAGAGAGAGAGAGAGAGAGAGAGAGAGACAGACAGACAGACAGACAGACAGACAGACAGACAGACAGACAGACAGAAGGACCGGAGTACGGAGAAGCAGGCCGGCCTGCATGCAGACAGACAGAAAGACACACAGGTAGTTCAGACAGATGGACGGGCAGGCAGGCAGACAGACAGACAGAGACAGACAGTCAGATCATTAAATGGATACCCACAGGAAAATGGAGTAAAAAAAAAAAAAAAAAGGTAGGAGACCAGTCGACCCAGATCCATTCTTTGGCACAGACATGTCTGACCAAGCTCAATCAAATTTTAATTTTTCTTTTTTTTTTTTTTTAACTTAGTACAGCCCAAATGGAATGCAGTCTTATTGGTGGAGCTGGACTGAACGTGACCATTTGTGGCACCGCCAAGATCAATAGGACCGGCATCTGATGCAGCAGAAATCAATTGCACCTTGGACTGGATGAGACGAAACCAACAGGACGTTACGTCATTGACCCTAATGCACCAGGATATTGTACGGTTCACATTATTGCTTTGGTGTGTGTGTGTGTGTGTGTGTGTGTGTGTGTGTGTGTGTGTGTGTGTGCGTGCGTGCGTGCGTGCGTGCGTGCGTGCGTGTGTGTGTGTGTGTGTGTGTGTGTGTGTGTGTGTGTGTGTGTGTGTGTGTGTGTGTGTGTGTGTGTGTGTGTGTGTGTGTGTGTGTGTGTGTGTGTGTGTGAGTGTGTGGTGTGTGTGTGTGTGTGTGTGTGTGTGTGTGTGTGTGTGTGTGTGTGTGTGTGTGTGTGTGTGTGTGTGTGTGTGTGTGTGTGTGTGTGTGTGTGTGTGTGTGTGTGTGTGTTACTAGCTTCCATGGACTACCTTGAGCGTGTCTTTGAGTTGTTGGTAGAAAACTGAACTTTACATTTACAAGATTGTTTTCCCTTTAGATGCAGTGCCCTAATTCCATAATGACAGTGATGTGGACAGACCACGTGTTGATAAAGATTATGTAGAAGATGTACTTGATGCGGGAAAAGACAGTCCATTTGTGTAGCAACGACACAGACTGCAACACAACGTGAAACTGAAGAGTTTGTCTCGGAAGCGAACGTGTGAATGACAGCTAATAGTTGTGATTGTGAAGATTCCTCTGATTTCATTAAGTCAGCGACAGCAAGAGCAGATAATATTACATTAAGAGACGTCGTGACATGTTTGGAAGAGATGACAAGGAAAATGGATGACCGCTTGAGTTCCTTGAAAGAATTGAGAGGCGCTGCGACTCATAGGACAGGAGATGGAAAATCGAAGTCTTGGCCGTCCATTATGACTGCTGCATTGTCGCATCGCAAATGTTCATGCACTTTTTTTGTGAATCTGACTGTAACTCATGTTCGGTGTTGATAACTGAATTCGATGCTTTTCCGTGATCTGGAACTCTCGTCACGATGAACTTTTCTGTAATGTCTCGATCATGTTTATCTATGGTTTTTGTCTATACGCAATCCCTACCCCCTCCCCATTTCCCACCCTCGTGAAAGGGCTTTTGTAAAGCTTATCACAAAAAAAAAAACGTTCATTCATTCATTCATTCATTCGTGAGCAGGAAAAAGCGAATATAAGTAACTGGAAACTTACCTCACGGACTTTGACGAGTGCTGAATTGGCAAGTGATGGATAGGAAGTAGGATCAGAGAGGGAGGGGGTGTGGGGAAACGAAAACGAGCGAAAGGCGACTGCCATGTTTCTTTGTCATTATCAGCTGATATGCCTTCATTAGTGCTGAGGATGATGAATATGGATGAGGATGAAATTGTCACACAGGCTGACGAAACAAACACATGCGCGCGCGCGCGCGCCCCCACACACACACACACACACACACACACACCACACACACACACACACACACACACACACACACACACACACACACACACACACACACACACACACACACACACACACACGCACGCACACACGTGCGCTCTGTGTGAGTGCTCTTACACATGCGAGAAGGTACATTACTTCAGCATCTTTGTTCTCTGTATAACTAGTTTTCTCGACCCCTAATTCCTCTTTTACGATGGAAAACGAAAATCTCCCCTTTTTGTTTAAACTCTCGCCATCACCGATGGTGAAAAAAAAACTTATTATAACAGTAGATATGCAGATAATATCAGATGATGGCAAAGCTAAACCCCAACATCGTGGCAACCCATGTAATACTTGCCTTCGTTTTGCAAGCAAGCAATGTACTGTCTCCCCATCCCCCTCTCCAGCAATTCACGTATGTTCTGATGGTTTTTAGCCGTATAACTGTACTGCCTTTAAACGGTTTTACAATATATTAACTGTGGTATAGTAAAGTATAGTTACCCTTTAGTATTGAACGGGAGAAATGATCACTCTAAGAGCAACAAACAAAAACAATGTCTAATTGAGCCAGAGCCAATACGACTTAGTCCAACTGACGCGAACAAAATCGTTCATTATATCATTAAGCGAAAATCAGCTGTCACTGTCTAGATGACGGAAGTGTAAAGGTCATTGTTTAACTGGCCCGAACCAAAACAAGTCCCTGGTAGAGCAATCCATAGGAGTGTTGTTAAATTTACAGAAACTCGCTTGGTCATTGTGTCACAGCCGACCCAAAACGCAAGCCGTTCTCGTTTACTTTTAAGAGTTAGATGCTCCCACGTCTTGCGACGCTTGAGGCAGTCAAGGCGCTCCACTGTGCACGGTCCTCAGTCAGTTTGCTAATGTCACTCCATCCTCTGTCAACGAATCTGAGGTCTCTCTCCACTGTCTGTCGCCAGCTCATCCTGGGTCGTCTTCGTTTTCTCTGGTCTGCTGGGGTCCATTAATGGCCTGGTTTGCAGGTCTTGATAAGGGTAATCTCAAGACATGACCCAGCCAGCGGGGGCGGGTCTGCAAATGATGTTGACAACGGGGAGTTGTTTGGACACGGGCAGTTGTTTGGACCTCTCCCTGACCTCTTCATTTGGTATCAAGTCTGACCATATTATGCCTAAGATCTTACTTAGATACTTAATGTCAAAAGCGTCGAGTTTCTTCTCCTGGCTGGTCTTCAATTGCTAGGTTTCACAGCCCATATAGCAGCGTTGAAATCACACTAGAGTTACAAAACTTCAATTCGATTCCAAGGGAGAATTTTTTGCTGTCTCATATTTTGTTCAGCTGATTGAATGCTGATGTTGCCTCCCCAGGACCACACTTCAGTTCATGGTCAATGGCATTGGCGTTGTTGATGGAGCTGCCCAGGTATGTGAAGCTCTCTCTACTTTCTTCCACTTGCTTTCGTTGTCGTTTGCATGGGGGAACTGTTAAAAGACAGCACTTGGCGGACTTCCGCATAGTCATTGACGGACAGAGCAAAGGCCTCTGGGTAAAAATTGTTCAACGCAGTGAGGACCGACGTTTAATACTCGATTACAATTAATGACAGCTTGTTGATGTGTAGGACAGGAGGTATGGGTGAACGTGCACATACTCACATACATGCACACACATGGTGGTGATAAAAGTTCGTATTCGTGCAGATAAGAAGTTTCAAGGGAAGGTTTCAAGACAATGACACAGATAAAAGAGTTCTTTTCCTATTGTCTCTCTTTTCTTTCATTGTTCTTTTTTCCTTTTTCTTTTCTGTTTATTTCTTTGTTTCTTTGTTTCCCTTTTTCTTTCTGTTTTCTTTCTGTCTTTCTTTCTGTCTGTCTTTCTTTCTTTCTTTCTTTCTTTTTCTTTTCTTTCTGTTCCTCTTTCTTTTTCTTTCTTCTTTCCTTCTTTCTTTCTTTCTTTCCTTTTCCTCTTTCTTTCTTTCTCTTTTCTTTCTTTCTTTCTTTCTTTCTTTCTTTCCTTCCTTCCATCTTGCACCACATGTTACAGACAGCGTGGGCAGGGCAGAGAAGAAAAGCGTCAGGAATCAATACCCTTTCCTAACGCCACTTTCTTCTCCAAAACTAGGTCACATTTTAACAGATTGTGTGACCTAGATGTAAAATGCCTGTGATTTTTTTTTTCTTCCTCTTTTCTTGACTCGTCACCTGTCAAGGCGTTTAAGTAAGTTTCTATTGGTTGTTTCATCTGCCAGTAGTATTGCTTAGAAAATCTAACGATTTCTCTCTCTCTCTCTCTCTCTCTCTCTCTCTCTCTCTCTCTCTCTCTCTCTCTGTGTCTGTGTCTGTGTCTGTCTGTGTCTGTCTGTCTGTCTGTCTGTCTGTCTGTCTCTCTCTCTCTCTCTCTCTCTCTCTCTCTCTCTCTCTCTCTCTCATCTCTCTCTCTCTCATATCTCTCATATCATCTTGTCTAACATATCTGTCTGTTTGTCTGTCTGTTATCTGTCTGTCTGTCTGTCTGCCTATCTGTTTATCTATCTATCAATCAATCAATCTATCTATCTATCTATCTATCTATCTATCTGTCTATCTATCTATCTATCTATCTATCTATCTATCTATCTATCTGTCTGTCTGTACGTCTGTTTGTCTCTTTGTCTATCTGTCTGTCTGTCCACCTATGATTGTGAAAATGTATGCGTTCTCCAGTGGGGTCAATAGCTAACCATTGAGAAGCTTTTATTTGCCCAGAGCACATTAGTAGTGTGTGTGTGTGTGTGTGTGTGTGTGTGTGTGTGTGTGTGTGTGTGTGTGTGTGTGTGTGTGTGTGTGTGCTCGCGCGCGCGCATGCGTGCGTGCGTGCATGCGTGTATTTGTGTGCGTGCGAGCGTGCGTGCGTGCGTGTGTTTGTGTGTGTGTGTGCGTGTGTGTTAGTATTTAGATGTTTCGTAATATTGCGTCCCATAAATCGTCGCAAACTAGGGGCCAAAAAATGAAGGTGTGTGTGGTGGATTCTGCTGCCCCTGCAGCAGCACAGGCCTTTTTGAATCACTTTGAACGGAATCAGCACAAGAGGTATAATGGCACAGATGTAACGTGTGTGACATGTACAGACCTGGTCACTGTTGTTCGTTAGGCAGGACAGGACCTCCTTTCCCTGAATGGAAACAGCCGTGGCCAGGACCTGTGCGATGGCGGGGCTACAACTCAAAGAATAAGGAATATGTTTGTGTGCACTGCAGATTTATGTGTGTTCGTATACATGTGAATGTATATGTGAAAATATGTCGGTCTGTCTGAAAGTATGTAAACGTAGGAAACCGGCCAACCCTATTTTGATGTGCGTAAATTGATTTCTGTGAGGGAACATTTCCAAAAGCGACAACGGTATCACGGTCCTGTGCAGCCCAGAATGACATCCAGCGTGCACGTGATTTTGGTGTTGATGGCAGTGAGAGTGTTTACCTGGATGCCGAAGACTCCCCTGTGTGTTTTCAAACTTCTGTGTGTGCTTCTGTGAGTGATCGTTGTGAACACAGGTGCCTGGAAGATGTAACTAGCTATAAACATGACAAAAGTGGATCGTTATCTTTTCTGCATTGGAATGTCAGTGGCTTGCTATTAAAATTACAAGACAACGACTTTACAACCTTTCTTTGGTCCTTCGATTATATCTGTTAATAGAAAACACTTACTGGTGAATTTAAATCTTATGTATTCTCTGGATACAAATTGGTTTGTTTACCTGCGATAGCACTGACGATTAAAGGGAGACAATCTGGCGGACCTTTGTGTCTAGTTGAAAATATGTATGCGTCATTTGTCAAACAGGTTAAATAAAATCTAATAGTTTTGGTGCACTTATATCATTAATAAAACATTGTTTGGTGTGGACAAAGATATATTGTATGTGTATGCTTACGTGCCTCCAGAAGGCTCTTCTTATTATGCATATTTTGATTCTGAAGATGGAATTGCATTATTGGAAGACTATTTATCCAGTTGTTTACTAGTTTATAAAGATGCATGCCTATTGTTGTGCGGAGATTTGAACTGTGGAACTGGTAATGTTTCACATTATTGTCAAGGAGTATCACGTACTTTCGATTTCCAATATGCGAGTCATCCAGTCAATGATCTGTTTGCATTATTGTGTGAGTCATGTGAGTTACGAGGGTCTGAGAGATTCGATTCGGATCATATGCCTGTTGAACTTCATTTGAGGCAGGGACAAGGTCAACTCCGTAATAAGTCCTTCTGAAGGGTTTATATGCTATGAAGATCGTGTGGATGCGTTCATGAGTAATATTTTCATGCGACAGATTCAAGAAAAAAAAAAAAATCAGTATGCAGTTAATGTTATTGATGTCGATGTAAATGAAGCGTTGAATGTTTTTAACAACAGTATGAAAGATGCAGCACAGTGTATGAAGAAAGAAATAAGAATCAATTATTTCAAATCCAAAGATTTATTTGATGCTGAATGTCATGACAATGAAAACAAAGTCCGAAATTCATTTAGAAAATTTAAACGTACGCATGACGACAAAGATCGTGATTTCTATTGTAGAGAAAGATGGGAGTACAAACACTGGCAAAGGATTAAAAGAAGCAGTTTTTTACAACGCATTGCTGACAGAACTAATTGTGTCTATGGAAAATCAGAAAGAATTTTGGTAGAATGTATATCAAATTCCATCAAAAAGAAGACAAACAGCATCAGTATCGAAACCTGGTACGAACATTTTAAGTCACTTCTAACTAAAGACGTAGATCCTAATAGTGGGTTACAACTGGATCAAAAAGAGGGAGAGGATGATTATTTCGGTCGTCCGATTTCAAAAGAGGAAATAATGTTTGCTCTAAGAAAAATAAGAAATGTAAAGCTCCTCGAACAGAGGGTATAATTGGTAAGCTGCTGAGGTATGTTTGTATGTTTGTAAAACTGACCTGGTTGTGAACGTTTTTGTAACCCTTTTTCAATTCTTTATTTGATAAGAGAATTTCATCCTGAACATTGGACGGAAAGTATCGTTCTACCACTGCACAAAGGAAGGCAACGTGAATGCTCCTAATGACTACATGCATGACGACAAAGATCGTGATTTCTATTGTAGAGAAAGATGGGAGTACAAACACTGGCAAAGGATTAAAAAGAAGCAGTTTTACAACGCATTGCTGACAGAACTAATTGTGTCTATGGAAAATCAGAAAGAATTTTGGTAGAATGTATAGAATGTATATCAAATTCCATCAAAAAGAAGACAACAGCATCAGTATCGAAACCTGGTACGAACATTTTAAGTCACTTCTAACTAAAGACGTAGATCTAATAGTGGGTTACAACTGGATCAAAAAGAGGGAGAGGATGATTATTTCGGTCGTCCGATTTCAAAAGAGGAAATAATGTTTGCTCTAAGAAAAAATAAGAAATGTAAAGCTCCTCGAACAGAGGGTATAATTGGTAAGCTGCTGAGGTATGTTTGTTAAAAACTGACCTGGTTGTGAACGTTTTTGTAACCCTTTTTCAATTCTTTATTTGATAAGAGAATTCATCCTGAACATTGGACGGAAAGTATCGTTCTACCACTGCACACAAAGAAGGCAACGTGAATGCTCCTAATGACTACAGAGGAATTCTTTAAGTGGCGCTAGTAGTAAATTGTACAGCACTATTATTACTCGCTGGTTACAGGGGCGGGT
>JADBJO010000928.1:417500-425000 GCA_016801955.1 Conus betulinus
GGAGAAACAATCAGGTTTCGAAATACCGGTACCTGACCAGGAGTTACATGTTAGTGAGCTTTCTTCCTATTGGAGTTTGTCTCTCCCTTTGGAGACTATAAGTTTGCTAGAGGTTTGTTTTGAGAAGCATTTATTATTCCCATTCACCCACTCATGCACATACTGTTAATTAGACAGAATGATCTAACACTACAGATATGAATGCTTATCACCCCCTATTTCTACAATCTAAGACATAAGAGCGAACTTTGTTTTTATATATATATATATATATATATATATATATATATATGATATTACTAAAACGCCCTGATAGTGTTTTAAAAGAGCTCAACCCCTTGGGAACAAACTCTATTAAAACCAGGTGATGAAAAGAGGTTCTAAAGATAATGCCTGGGTTGCCTACCGCCGATGTTATATAGCTTGTAGGGCCCTGCTTGCGCGTGCAGATTGGCTGCACGTGTTTTTTGTGTTTCAGGTAAATTGCTCCGGGTGCGTTTTTTCGACAACGATTTCCATTTGTGCCTGCAGTTGTTTACTATGTTCAGTTTGGTAGTTAGAGTTGCTAAGTGTGTTTACATAGTATTAACCATTTTTCAGTTAGGCATAGGTTGCATCTTTTTGAAATATTATCGTATGGTTATGCTCCTTTTTTTTATGATTTTCCAAGATATATTGTAGTTTATTTTTTTGTCGTTAAGTCTCCAATGTATTTGCTCAGTTCTGTTTGGTTTTTGTATTTTTCTTTATTAAATGACTGTTTATGGTTTGCATATCTGGTTTTAAAGTGGTTTTCTGTAATCCCCATATATATATATTTCTTTTTCATGTTCTGATGTCACAGTGGCTTGGTATACAATATTATTATAGAGGCATTTCTAACTTAAGGGGCACTGTTCTTTTTTTAGTGTAGTTGCAAGATTTCCTTTCCTCACCCTTCTTTGCTGTGTTGCTTTTCATTTTGTTGTTAGATGAATCAATTACATTTTAAGGTTGGGCATACATGAATATGACAGTTGATAGTGTTTTTGTTGAATATTTTTGACAGTTTGCGTTCTTTGGAAACGATGTTGTTAGGATTTTAAAAAAACAAACTCTTTCCCTATGTTTGTTTTAACGCTTCCGTCATATGGAGGGTTGTACCATGTAATTTTCCTTTTCCTGTTTTCCTTGTTTTTGATCATGTTGTTATCTGGGTTGTATTGTAGTCTGTAGTCGTAACCACTTTTTTTGCAATGCTTCTTGGTATTCTGCTGCTGCTGCGTGGACAATAATGCATATGCCAAGGTGTACGTGTTCGCTCACTTACACACACACACACACACACACACACACACACACACACACACACACACACACACACACACACACACACACACACACACACACGCGCACACACACACACACACACACACACACACACACACACACACTCACTCTCTCTCTCTTCTCTCTCTCTCTCTCTCTCTCTCTCTCTCTCTCTCTCTCTCTCTCTATCTCTCACCTGAAAACCCAAATCTAAGGCAACACTTCATAGCCACCTAATGGTGGGTGCAGTGAGAGGAGACAATGCCCAGTTGGAAACCTTCTCACGATCCACCCCTTTCCTGCTGCTGCTGCTGTCACCACGTGTCACAGGCGGGAAATAGACGCAGACAACAACAGGCATTCACGTTGTCACCTCAGTTTCCATTAGGAGAACGGTGTGTAAAGTGCTGTTGTGGGCAAGCCTTTCCCATTAATGGGAGGTGGGGCAGGAGCAAACAACTCGTATTGATTTCTCTTTCAAACTTTTCTCCTTTCAGTTCTGTAGAAGGGTAGATCGACGGTAGCATGGAGACTACAAACGAGGCACCAATCTGAAGATTTCAGAATCCATCTCCTGAAGATCTTGATGGAGGACAGGAATCCTGTTTTTATAGCGGCCTCCCTCCCGCTTCATCCCAATGTGTCCTCTACATACTCCTCCCCCCTCTCCACACGTCCCTCAACCCATCTACCGTAAACACACTCATAGATCTGTCAGAGCCTTAATATCTTTATACTAACATATATGCATACAGAAGATTAGGCGGGGATAATAATACACATGCATGCGTGTGCATACTCGCTTATACACGCGCGCAAGGGCACTCCCCCTCCCCCTCCCCCCCCCCCCCCCCCCCACACACACACACACACACACTCACGCGCACTCACGCGCGCGCACACACACACACACACACACACACACACACACACACACACACACACACACACACACACACACACATTCTCACACCCACACACGGTAGCGGTGGTATGGCCGCATTGAACAAAAGCGACAACAGAAAAGACTGAAAGACTGGGGGAGGGTGAGAGACTGATACGCACACATCCCATCCACCCCCCCCCCATGCTGTCCCATTTCACATCCCATCCACCCCCACCCCATGCTGTCCCATTTGACATCCCCCATCCACCCCCACCCCATGCTGTCCCATTTCACATCCCATCCACCCCCACCCCATGCTGTCCCATTTCACATCCCATCCACCCCCACCCCATGCTGTCCCATTTCTGCAATCCATCTACCCATTTTCTCTCTGAGCCATCTTCTTTTCTCTCAGACAGTGCACAGGCAAAAGTCTGCATGAGCTGAAAGCGGTGCAGTGTGGCAGGGGTGTGAGACTCCATTCATTTTTTGCTGTGTGCACACTCAAATAAGTCTGGACTGACTTATTATCATTATTATCATGAATACTTATAAAGCGTCTATCCTCGGCCAGAAACCAAGCTCTAAGCTCTTTACAATCCCCACTCGTTTACACAACGGGCTGCCTACCTGCGTAGTGCCGACAGAAGAGCTGCCAGTTGGCGCTTCATTCAGTCGTTTCCCATGTCATCCAGTCAATATCGTTCACTTAGTTTCCTTACTTCCTCCATTCTTTCCATTTCTCACGCAGGGTGCATGCTATGTTTAAACGTGTCATCCATACCAACGGCCAAAATGGCCGTCTGTTCCGAAAGCTGGTGATGGGATTTTACGCGTGTGCAAGATGCTTTGACTTCTCAACCCAGTCTTCTTGTTAGTGTCCTCCGTAATAGCACAATGGTCTGAATCTAATTAATTACGGCAATATACTCTAACTGGGAGACTGAAATGTTCAATTTGATCTCATCTTGGTACTGAAGATCATATGCACTTAATCGAAGGCTGACATGCACAGCCATTTTGACGAGATGTTGGCATGAAATTTTTTGCCGTGTATAATCATTATTCTAAGTGATCGCATGTATGTGTATGATGCTTTTTGTTCATTTAAATGAAAGCCAAACAATAACGTAGTTTTCCTACCAGCAGTATGTAAAAACATCCATTTGACCAGCACACCATAATGAGAGAGAGAGAGAGAGAGAGAGAGAGAGAGAGAGAGAGAGAGAGAGAGAGAGAGGGAGGGAGAGAGGGGGAGGGAGGGAGGGAGACGCCACACTGCAATGCCATCTGCACATGAACCGTCTCCGAAACTGAACACCATTGTGATCAGAACGTAATACAATGCAAAGACAACATACACACAGCGGTCACCCAGATCGATGCGATGTAATGCAGTAATAGCCTACATGATATATGCACAGTGCTGTATGATACTCCATGTTCAGAATACAACACACAGACCAATGCACAGAACCCGTCAGAACGCACAAACACGCTCAAAACTTTACCACGCAACGTAACACAACATTGAATCATTATTTAACAACATATTTGAGAAACATTAACATTATGATTGTTTTTTTAACTTTTCTTTTTCGTTTCTACAACACTGAATCAATATACAACAATGTATTTGACAAACATTAAGTTTTTTTTTTTTTTTACTTTTTCTTTTTTCGTTTGTTCTTTTCTGTCTTTAGTGTCCTTTCAATGACCGGCCAAATATACCCCCTCGCCCTCTGGGCTCTCTGTATTCCTATCCTTCTGTTTTGTTGTTGTTATTGTTGTTTGTTTGTTTGTTTGTTTGTTTTGTCTGTTTTTTTTTTTTTTTTCATTCAAAGGCATTGCTATTTCAGCTCTGTCACAGTCTGAGAGACAGCAGCCCGTCAGAACCCTTATCAGTGTCATCCAATATAGGGTCACCCGGTAGAGAAGATCCCGCATCCCTATCACTTCAACAAAATAGATCTCTTTTTTTTTTTTTTCTTTTTTTTATAATAAAAAAAAATAAATAAAGGATAGTAACGCAGCATAGTTAGAACCTCATGACAAACGTTCTTTACCATCATTGGATTAATCATCATGTCATTAAATCCGCCGAAATCAATTTCATTTCTTGTTTGTCTTGGTGAATGCATGCGCGTGAAAAAGGAATGCATGAGTTCATGGACTTTAAAAAAAAAAATCGTTCTGGAGTTTTCTCGTATATGATAAAAATAATACTTTCCTATATTTATTTAAGGCACACTTATTTCTCTGTTTCTTAATATTTTTTGTTTGTTTCTGTATTCTTTTCCTTCATTCCTTTGCGCTTGTGTGTGTGTGTGTGTGTGTGTGTGTGTGTGTGTGTGTGTGTGTGTGTGTGTGTGTGTGTGTGTGTGTGTTTCAGCCCTAGCATTTTTTTCAGACCTTTTTATGTCTTGCTTTGTACGTGTCTCTGTTTCTCTGTCTTAATCCGGCTGTGTCATTTTTTCACAACCCACTCTGTCTCTCTCTCTCTGTCTCTCTCTGTCTGTCTCCTCTCTCTCTCTCTCTCTTTTTTTTTTCTCTCGCTCCCTCTCTGTCAGTGTCTGTCTGTCTATCTGTCCGTCTGTGTCTGTCCATCTGTCTGTCTGTCTGTCTCTGTCTCTTTGTCTCTCTCTCTCTCTCTCTCTCTCTCTCTCTCTCTCTCTCTCTCTCTCTCTCTCTCTCTCTCTCCTCTCTCTCTGTCAGTGTGTCTGTCTGTCTATCTGTCTGTCTGTCTGTCTGTCTATCTATCCGTCTTTCTGTCTATCTGTCTGTCCATCTGTCCGTCTGTCTCTCTCTCTGTCTCTGTCTCTGTCTCTCTCTCTCTCTCAATTTCTCCCTTCTTCTACGCTCTCTCTATCTCTCTCTCTCACACTCTCTCTGTTCCTGTGTGTGTGTCTGCCTCCTTCTCTCTCTCTCTCTCTCCCTCCCTCTCTCTCTCTCTCTCTTTCGCTCTCTCTCTCTCATCTGCCCCCCCCCCTCCCCCCCCTCTCTCTCTCTTGTCTGTGTGACAGCAAAGAGAACGATTCTAAAGCACTCTTGACAGCAGAGCAGAGCGAAACCACCAGAAGAGAGAGGAGAGAGCTAGGAGATCGGGCAGGCCATGACCCCCCCCTAATTACAACATCAAACAGCTCCATCAATTCACTGGCCGCTCTCCACTCTCTTGACCTCTCTTCATGTCCGCCATGGCAGCTAGGAAAAAAAAAACCTCACCGAAATCTATGACTTCGATTGTTCGAGAGAGGAGAGAGAGAGAGAGAGAGAGAGAGGAGAGAGAGAGAGAGAGAGAGAGAGAGAGAGAGAGAGAGTAGAAATCTTTCATCTGTGCAGTCACATATTGAACACTTTAATGATTTTGGTCAGAGTTTTTTGTTTTGTTTGTTTGTTTGTTTTTCCCGCAGTGACCTACTGTGCGTCATCGCATGATCCAATGCAGAAATGTGATCGATGACCTCATAACAATAATGATGACGACTGTGATGATATTGATGACACTAAGAACTAGGAATAACCACAAATCTCACATCGTTTTCATCTTGATCATAAAAGTTGATTGATGGTAATGATGATACTCATGATAACTATGTCATCTACTTACTCATCGTTTTATGGACAATCTAGCAGCACAGTGGAACTTGAACCCTGGCATAATCATGTCTCGAAGTATGATTTAAGAAAACAGGCATGAAAAACAGAATTGACACGCTCAGCACTGGGGATAGCTGGTTCACCTGTCCGCAAAATTATGCGAAAACTTGTGAAGCCGTTTTAATGACATTCAATTGAAAATGTGGCCAAATGATGAAATCTCGCATGGTGCAAAGGTGCGGCTCTGTAGCAAAGTGCTCTTCCAAATGTGCTCGGCTGTGACTGAGGTTTTGCGCTCTCTCGTGTGCCCTTATAGTTTTCTTTGTGATTGATTATGGCTGAACAGTTCAAAAAAAAAAACTTAAAGTACGTTTTTTAATATTTCTTGTTAAAGTCTTTCAACCTCACATGAATCTATTTCCAGGCACAAAACACATAATAATTATATTTGTGCTTCTGTTTTGGATTTGTCGTGTATACTTTTGGACCAACGTTATTTTTTTTACCTTGTCGATGTTTGCTCAAAAGAGATACCTTCATCACCATTTTCGACAGAAGGTACTGCGTATTTCCTTTTGATCTTGTCGGTTTGATTTCCATATAAAATCAAAGACATATTTTTCTGCGGCTTTTTTAAGCACTGTAAATGTCTGTAAA
This sequence comes from Conus betulinus, assembly GCA_016801955.1. NCBI lineage: Eukaryota > Metazoa > Mollusca > Gastropoda > Neogastropoda > Conidae > Conus > Conus betulinus. The sequence goes on from JADBJO010000928.1 coordinate 423,952, forward strand.
TGGCTGGTATTCAATGTGAGATAGCTCAGCACTGTAAATGCGGGGGTGTTAAACCCGAGATACCTCAGCACTATAAATTGCTGCAAATGGCTCTTATTCAATGTAGGATAGTTCACACTATAAATTGCTGCCAGTCGCTGGTGTTTAATGTAGGGCAGGTCAGCACTGTAAATGGCTGTAGCTGGATGGTAATCACTATGGGGACAGTTCAGCGGTGTAAACATTTCACTTGCTGTAGGTTTTAAACCACATTCATTTTGCTCCTGTTTTTGCTTAAGGGAGCAATATAATTGCTACAAAAATCACGAAGCGGATAGAGTTTAAAGAGCTTAGCTATAAAAAAAAAAAACCACTGGCTCCGGAAAACGCTAAAATTCAAAAGCTGACGATGAAAAGGTTAAAAGAATTATAGACTTAAAACAAACAAACCAACAAACAAAAACAAAGTGTTAGGCTAGCAAACATCAAAAGCAGATCGTTTATATCACCAGAACAGTCTGCACCTCTTGGGAATTCGGATGAACAGAAAGGAAATGGAAAACAAACAAACGCAGTTTTAGTGAGAGAAGGAGAGAGAGAGAGAGAGAGAGAGAGAGAGAGAGAGAGAGAGAGAGAGAGAGAGAGAGAGAGAGAGAGAGAGAGCACGTGCCCATCTCATCCCACCGGTAAATCCAAACTGACCTCCCATTTTTTCCATAATCACTCCACACCTCCAAAATTTTCATCATGTCCCACATGATAAAACGTAAAAAGATATTTCACCTTACTGTGGGGGCCAAGTAATTCTGGACGTGAGTCAGAAGTACTTCGTTCCGGGTACCAAAACCACTCCCCTTAAATGATTTGGGCGAGTGTGTGTGTGTGTGTGTGTGTGTGTGTGTGTGTGTGTGTGTGTGTGTCTGTGTGAACAGCTTTTCAGCTGCGCCACAACTTCCATGTGTTTTGAAAATCAAAACCATTCAAATGCCACAGACCAAGAAGATGAATTGAAGTAGAGGCGTTATCACGGTAACCGCATCAACAATGACAGGAATCTTCGACTTTGCCTT
>JADBJO010000928.1:430000-435000 GCA_016801955.1 Conus betulinus
AAAGTCGCTTGAAAGTCATCCAGAAGAAATGTCCGTTTTACGGGGGCGATTTCTGCTAACCGAACAATCGATTATCATGATTGCCTGCTCTTGGTGCTTCTTTCCACAGGAATAAAGAAATTAATTCTCTATTCGCTGCGTGGCGGGGAAGCCCTATATATTTCATTGCTTCCATTTCGATGGAAGATTTCAGGTTTTAAAGACTGGAAATACTTTCGTGATCAGTGTTCGCACATCAGTGATCGAATTATCCTGTGTCATACCGACATTATTTTGTGAAGTCGTGTAAAGTTAATGCTTGTGTAGCATTTAGCTGCTCGGGCAAAGCAAAAAAATAAAAATTTTTTTTTTTTTATACTAAAACTCTGAAAGTGATTTTTTTACTGAACATAAAACTCGAAATATGTGGGTCTCTACAATAGTATTCTGAATGTGGTGGTCTGGGAGTCTTAGGGGACAGAGCATGGCTTTCTGATTCCAAGAGACACGTCGTGATGTTTGTCCCATCAGTATTTCAATCAAAGGGTGTGAGGTTCGATGACCGTTTACGACCGTTCTTCTTGGAGTGGATTTCTTTGTATGAGGTCCAGTACGTGAACGCATAAGTCAAAGATGTGCGCGCACGTCAAATTTCATTCCATATTTTGTAGAACATTAATTCATTGTGTGATAGTGCTATGGATCACAAAACACACACACACACACACACACACACACACACACACACACACACACACACACACACACACACACACACACACACACACTCACACACACACACACACACACACACACACTGATATCACTCAGTCACACATCACACTTCGAGTGAAATCATCTTCGAAAATAGAAATATACTACCCCTGAAGGTGCCTCGAGCAGACGACTTCAATGGTAAAATATATAAATATGAAATGAGAACCTCGGAAATACAATCGTAAACGCAAATATGTGTCATGTGAATCTCAGAATGGGGAAAAACGAGAGCAAAAAAAAAAAAAAAAAAAAATGAGTGATTTTAAAAACCTGAAAAAAAAAAAATTGTGGAGGAGGCTAAGGGTCAGGGAACACGGGCAAAGTAGTCATCTACTCGAAGGGTAAAAAAGAAGTTTTACTGTCAGGAAAGTCTTTTTGTTTAAATTCAGAACGAAGTTTCCGTATGACGTCGATGTCTAGAACGGAAATGGGGAAGTTAGATCATCAGGGGAACTGATTTCATGCGATGGGCAGATTCTTAGTTATAGGAAATTGGTAATAATGACTGGAATGGGGACATCATTCGATAAAGACATGAGTGACGTTCCAATGTAATCTATGTCAAAAGTCGAACGGTCGAAAATTGACATGAACGTGTCCATTTCTGATTTCTAAGACGTTTCACTCCCTCGTCTCCCTTGTCTCACCACCTATCGTCCTGACTTAAGGCTGCTTACCAAATGTTCCTAGTATTCTATTGCACATAAGTCACCTCCTTGGACTCCCGCTGCGGGATGTCTTGCGCCAACTGTGTTACGTTCCTCCGAATGCTGCTGCTATCTCCCGACAATCCAGGAGCCTCAGGACCTTTCTTCCGTCCGTTGAATGGAAATACGCCAACCTCTTTGTTTATTTGGCATCTGGAGAGAACTTTAATACATCTGATTACCACTGGTCTGATCTTCGACAGAAAGAACTGGTCTGATCTTCGACAGAAAGAAAGTACTACAGAAAGAATAGTTGCTTTATGAGAAACTTGGTGACTTTCAGGATTCTGATCGCATGTAGCCCTACATTGAGAATGCTGCCTTATAGCAGACCTTGGATTGATTTCTGATGGTTTGTGTAAACGTTTCTGACAGGTGCTTATGAAGCTTTTCTGGGGTTTTGGTGGTTCTAGACTGAACGTCTGATCTGACATCACCATTTGTTGTCACTACCTCATGTACGTTGTCGATGTTCTTTGGGAGTTTGACTGGCTCATCTGTTCATTAATTCGTCTCAAAGTGTGTTTGGTCTTTTTGTGCTGGTTTTTAGTCATTGTTTTCTTTCTACACAGTAATTATTAGAAGACTAGGCTTCATTTCCATTAGCGAAATCATTACAGAATGCCAGTCAGTTTTTGTCAGAAGATCATAGGGGGCCATACTCTCTCCGAAGCCCACCGTCGCCCATTGGATTCTACAGGTTTTGTTTTTTGTTTGTTTAGTTTCTTCTTCATGACAGTGGTAGCAGCGGAGAGAGAGAGAGAGAGAGAGAGAGAGAGAGAGAGAGAGAGAGAGAGAGAGAGAGAGAGAATGTAATTGTTTGGAGAATCCTCCGAGGTGACTTGATGGTAACACATACATTAAAGCAAACTCGGTTAATACTTGGACAAGGATTTACATGCTAGTAATGATTCTTCTCATATCGCTGCAATAATGCAATGCTACACACATTTTGCCACATGGATTTGTTGTTCAGCGTTGTCATGTGTTTCAGTCGGACATTGTTTACGTAAGGTCCTATCTGACATGTCTTCAGAGAGCTGTTCTGGTATTTCAGCCTCAACAAGCTATTGGCCTTAACAACCTGTTAGCCTTTATAGCCTGTTAACCTTAACAACCTGTTAGCCTTTATAGCCTGTTAACCTTAACAACCTGTTAGCCTTCACAGCCTATTAGACCTAACAGCCTGTTAGCCTCACCAGCCGATTAGACTTAACAATCTATTTGCTTCAACAGCCTATTAGCTTTAACAGCCTGTTATCTGGAACATCTACCTAGAACATGGTTTACATCTCTGGCCACGTCACAGTCAGAGCTTTATTTTTTTCTGTCTTCTCTTTGTGGTATTGTGTGTATCGGCCTCTTTCCATTTGCGGGTCGTGTGTAACACAAAATGAAGGTAGTAGATAACAGACTCTCTCTCTCTCTCTCTCTCGCTCTCTCTCTCTCTCTCTCTCTCTCTCTCTCTCTCTCTCTCTTCGGAAAAAAAACTGAAATGAAAGAAAATGATTAAGTCTTTTGTTTCATCTATGTTTTTTCTTTGTACAAGCAACACATTGTCGGAGTGAGCGTGCCAGTACACCACGCATGAGAACATTAACAAACCCAGATACTTTGTATCATCACCAAAACACTAAAATCAGCAAAGATATGTCCATTTGTAAGAGAACATACAGACTCTGTGTGATGTGTAAGAGACTGGTTGGAAAAGAAATAGCAGAGGAAATTTTGTTTTCGGCTTTTTTTCTTTTTCGGCAGATGAATAGGACAGAGTGAAGCTCAAAAAAAAAAAAAAAAGAGAAAGGAAGAGGTGGATCTTGGCTTTAGGGGGGAAAAACTGCTCCTAGTTGGTTTTTGTTAGGCAGTTGAGGACAGTATATCTCTGGATCCCACCCACACCTTCGGGTGCATCTTTTTCTTCTCTTTAAGGAAAGACACACGTATATGTTGTATGAGTCTAATCGCTAGTTTTAAGTATTTCAATTGTTTAAAAAAAAAAAAAAAGGTAGTCTCGTAGTACCGCTGCTGTTCATTGGCTGCTTTTTTGTGTTGTTTATGATTGTTGCTGTTGAAGTTTTGCTCTTATTGTTTTGTTATCTTTGATGGTGGTCGGTTTGGTGTGGCGCGTGTGCTAGCGCGCCGGAGCGCGTGCGCGTGTGTATGTGTGTGTGTGTGTGTGTGGTGTGTGGTGTGTGTGTGTATATATATATATATATATATATATATATATATATATATATATGCAAACCATACTTAGCAACCCTAAATACTAAAGTAGAAATAGTAAACAACTGCAGACACAAATGGAAATCGTTGTCAGCAAACGCACCCTGAACTGTAAAACACCCTGAAAAAACCGAACAACACGTGCAGCCAATCCGCAAACAGTGACATTAGGCCATATAAACACCGGCAGTAGGCGACCCAAAACCATCTGAGGAGAGCCAGCGCTCGAAACAGATCTGTTGATTTTAAAATTTCCTTTTACCATACCATTTTAACAGATGTTGCTCCCCCAGGGGTTGAGCACTTTAAAAATTTTATTAGGCGTTTTAATAATATTCTTGATAATAGCTCCTCGAGTTGAGCACTTGGCCTAATGAATTTCAAAATGGAGGAAATCAATTTTAGACAATCAACAAAAAAATATACCATTCCCCAACCCGCAATTCTACTTAAAAAGGTTAATAGAACAAACTGAAAAATTCGTACGAAACATGAGATGGAAAGCGTTTTTCTTCCTGAACCCGAATGCAAAAAAAAAGAGGACAAAAACACATATGGCTTCAAATCATGGCGATCTCCACCGCCATAGATGAAATGAAATCTTTCGAGGATAAAATGAAAAGAATGATAGCCAACATAGAATTCAAAAAAAATCAAACAACGATTTCCAAACATCATTAAAAAATGAAATAAAACAAATACAAAATGATGACAAAAAAAATATTCGTGAAGGCTGACAAAAACCAGTAATTACTACAAAATGGAACCAAATGAGTACTCACAACTTCTTGATAAAAACATTCAGAAAAACTACAAAAAAAAGCTGATAAAAAACCATACACAACAACATCCGAAAAAAAAGAAAAAGAACTTGTACACCACATGGATCTAGGTGACAGGGTAGAAAAACAGCAGCAATAAAAGAAGCCTTCATAACTCTTAAAGACCATAAACCCAATTTCCACAACAACCCAACATGTAGACTAATAAACCCATCTAAATCTGAACTGGGCAAAATAAGTAAGAAAATCCTAGAAAAAGCCATAAAAAACATAAAATCAAACACGGAATACAACCTCTGGAAGAACACATATGAAGTTATCCAATGGTTCAAAAATCTTAACAAACAGAAGAAGAACACAGTATTCATCACATTCGACATAGTAGACTTCTACCCATCATAGATGAAGAGCTACTCACTAAAGCTCTGAAATTTGCTAATAAACACACAGACATAACAGGGTCAGAAATGGAAATCATTCTCCACACCAAGAAAACTTTACTCTACAGCAGAAATGAAACATGGATCAA
>JADBJO010000928.1:450000-452500 GCA_016801955.1 Conus betulinus
CAAGTCTTCCTACCTTCCTGTTTTTTTTTTTCCTGCCCGGTTTTCCTCTTTTTCTAGCCCGCCTTCTCTCCCTTTCGTTCCCGTCGTCGTTCCGTCATCGGCTCGCCACCTCCGCTATGACGTGGCCAGCCGCAGAATCGAGTACCACCCACCCCCACCCACCGTGCCCTTGCTACTGTTACGAGCGTGAGGCGCGGTGTCTTGCATACAAACCGTCGTCGTTGGCGTTCTCTCGCGGCCGTTCGCTGCTGGGGGAAAGAAAGAACATCGCTGTCGGCAGATTCTTTGTTGCCTGTTGGCGGTCTCTGTTTCTGTTTACAGATGTGGTTGAGAGGGTGGTGGTAGTACTCTTTATGTCTTTACCCCCCCCCCCCCCCTTGTCTCTGTCTCTCTCTCTGTTTGTTTGTGCCTGCCTGTCTGTGTGTCTGTCTGTCTGTCTGTCTCTTTTCTCCGTCTCTGTGGCTACTCTCCCCCTCTTTGTCTCTGTCTCTCTTTCTCTGTCTGTCTCTCTCCTCTCTCTCTCTCTCTCTCTCTCCTATTTCTCTCTCTCTCTCTCTCTCTCTCTCTCTCTCTCTCTCTCTCTATCTCTGTGTGTGTGTGTGTGTGTGTGTGTGTGTGTGTGTGTGTGTGTGTGTGTGCGTGCGTGCGTGCATGCGTGTGTGTGTGTGTGTGTGTGTGTGTGTGTGTGTGTGTGTGTGCGTGTGTGTTTGTGTGTGCGCGCGAGCGCGCGAGTGTGTGTGTATGTGTGGGTTTGTTTGTGTGCATGCGTATGAGTGCGCGCGTGCGCGTGCCTGACTGCTCTCTCTCTCTCTCTCTCTCTCTCTCTCTCTCTCTCTCTCTCTCTCTCTCTCTCGCTCGCTCGCTCGCTCGCTCGCTCGCTCTTCCTCCCCCTTCCCCCCCCTTCCCCCGGGATGTCTACCTGTTAATCTATTTGCCCCAATCCACCATACTCCCTCACTCCTCGGGGGTTCTTATTGTCGTCTGCTACGTGGACCTACGACTAACACTTCTTTGTGCACTACATTTTATCAATTTTTTTTTTTCATTTTACGTTTCACAACCGAAACATGTTAATGGTCGGTCAGGTAACCGGACAAATAAAAACTTTTTTTTCCGAACACACACACACACACACACACACACACACACACACACACACACAGATATGTACACACACACACACACACACACACACACACACACACACACACACACACACACACACAGCACGGCGTAGTCTTTCAGCCTCGACCTGATCGATGTCAGAACAGGTAATAAACTCCAGGTAATAAGCACCGGAGAAACTGTCTTAGCCTGGGAATGACTTCTGATCTTCCCCTCCTTCCCCCCCTGCGTGCTTACGTTGGCTTTATTGCCTGGTAATTGAGCCATTCGCCGGTTGCTTCCTGCTTTGTCACAGTCATTGCGGAAGGTGTATTACCTGCCGAGAAATTAATCGGCTGGGGCTTCCGTGTTCCTCCGAGGTTACTAAATATAGTCATCAATCATGTGACCATCAAGACAGACAATTGAATTGAACGAGAGAGAAGAGAGAGAGAGAGAGAGAGAGAGAGAGAGAGAGAGAGAGAGAGAGAGAGAGAGATGAGTGAGTGAGTGCGTGTGTGAGGGAGAATGAGAGGAAGGAGGGAGAGGCAGAGAGAGAGGGAGGGAGGGAGGACAGTAAGGAAGAGGGAAGGAGAGATGAAACGGGGAGCCCATAAGAGAGAGGAGAGAGAGAGAGAGAGAGAGAGAGAGAGAGAGAGCAGAAGACAGGGATTGGATGAGAGAGAGAGAGAGAGAGAGAGAGTTGCACAGACAGAGGAGGGGGGAGAATGGGTGGCAGAAGGGAAAGATAGAAAGAGAAAAAAGGAAAGAGAAGTCAGATGCAAGGTGTGTTGGAGAGGGAAATGAAGACCTGTAACTCTTGGTATGCGCTACCAGACTTAGGCTACTAAAATTGCAGACTTTCTGTTATGCCGTCGAGGGTTCTCCCAAACGCTCAGAAGCAAGCTTCGCTGCGATATCTGCAGGTAATCCTATTCGTATGCACTCCCTGTGCGGTTGAATTGTAAGCTTTGAACAGCGCTGTCTTCAGCTTATTTGGATTTTGATCGCTCTCTGTTTTGAAGTCTTGCCATTCTTTGAGGGGGCTGCTTTTTGAAACTAAACTCAGCGCTATGATGTCTCTGTCTGTCAGTTTCTGCTTCTGTCTCAACGAATATATATTCGTTGGTTTTGGGTTGTCTACTGCCGGTGTTAACGCTCGAAACAGACCTGTCGATTTTAAAACTTTCCTTTTACCAGCTGTTTTTAACAGAGAATTTTATTTAGGCATTTTAGTGGTATTTTATATATATATATATATATATATATATATATATATATATATATATATGTATACATACATATATATATATATATATATGTGTGTGTGTGTGTGTGTGTGTGTGTGTATATATATCGATATGTCTTTATTTGATTATCTATCGATCCATCTGTC
>JADBJO010000928.1:457500-460000 GCA_016801955.1 Conus betulinus
GGGGGGGGGGGGGGGGGGGGGGTGGTGGTGGTGGTGGAAGGGACGGATCAGACAGGGAAGATACACCTTCTCTTGCCTTTTGTTTTCCTGAGTTCCTCGGCCCCTCTGGCCTTGTTGAACTGTGACATTTCCTCCCGAACACAGCGCAAATGGCTTGGGATTGCCACGCGCACACACACACACACACACACACACACACACACACAGAGAGAGAGAGAGAGAGAGACAGAGAGAGACAGACAGACAGAGACAGAGAAACAGACAGACAGAGAAAGAAAAGAGAGAGAGGAGGGGGGAGAGAGAGAGAGAGAGAGACAGACAGACAGACAAAGAAAGAAAGAAAGAGAGAGAGAGAGAGAATGGATGAAAAATAACGGCTTATTTCGGGAAGTTTTACAAAGAACGTTCACATAGACAGGAGACGTTGAGAATAGGGCTGTGCATTAAAAAATAAATAGAGAGAGAGAGAATGGATGAAAAAATAATGGTTTATTTAGGGATTCGCTGATACGACAATGGCGTCAGCTTCATATTGAATGGAAGTCTGCCGCCTAGGTACAGACAAATCGAATTCACATATTGCCTGTAGAGAAATCGTCTCTATAATCTTTCTTAACACTTTGTCTGTCTGCATCAGAGTTAGATGCCAAGCATAGTTTGGCCTTGAGTCACTGTTTACGCCACACTGTGAAATACTGATATGTCGTAATCCAATGGAGGACAGGGTGCTGACTTCAGGCGAAGGTACAAAGGAAGGGGTAGGGTCTGAATGCCGCAAAATGTCAGCATAGGCAACTCCCTCGTTGTTGTGGTCACTTCTGTGGGCATTGTATAACACATTCAGTGGTGGTGGAAGGGACGGAAAAGATGCACCTTCTCTTGCCTTTTGTTTCCTGTGTTCCTTGGCCCCTCTGGCCTTGCTGACCTGTGAAATTTCCTCCTGAACACAGCGCAAATGGCTTGGGATTGCCATGCACACACACACACACACACACACACACACACACACACACACACACACACACACACACACACACAATGAGGGGAGAAATAGACAGAGAAAGAAAGAGAGAAGGGGGGGGGGGGGTGGGGGGGGGGAGAGAGAGAGAGAGAGAGAGAGAGAGAGAGAGAGAGAGAATGGATGAAAAATAAAGGTTTATTTAGGGAAGCTTTATAAAGAACGTTCACATAGACAGGAGACGTTGAGAACAGAGCAGTGCATTAAAAAAAATGAAATGACACCGCTGATACTCTGCAGGAAAGAGCATTGCTGTGAGGAATCCAGACCATGGAAGTAGAGTGCATAGCATCCAGTTCTAAACACCAAGTGTAGTTTTTTGTTTGAAACGATTGTCCAGATACTTAATTGACAACAGTTGCATAGTGTGGCAGTCATGTCGCTCATGAACGTTTTGACCTCCATGTTGTCCATGGGCGCTTTCTTTCACCCTTTTTTTCTTCAAGACACATAATTATGCGGTCATCTGTTTCCCTCGTTTTTCTCCTTATCCTTCATATGACCTCAGATTGTGATGTTGTCTGAACGGGATGTTTCATTCAAGCAAAGTAGAGGCGTCTTTATAACTACCACCACTGTCTCTCCTACACCGATTCGCTGATTCGACAGTGGCGTCGGCTTCATATTGAATGGAAGTCTGCCGCCTAGGTACAGACAAATCGAATTCACATATTGCCCATAGAGAAATCGTCTCTATAATCTTTCTAACACTTTGTCTGTCTGCATCAGAGTTAGATGCCAGGCATAGTTTGCCCGTGACTCACACTGTTTACGCCACACTGTGAAATACTGATATGTCGTAATCCAATGGAGGACAGAGTGCTGACTTCAGGCGAAGGTACAAGGAAGGGGGTAGGGTCTGAATGCCGCAAAATGTCAGCATAGGCAACTCCCTCGTTGTTGTCGTCACTTCTGTGAGCATTGTATGACACATTCAGTGGGGGGTGGAAGGGACGGATCAGACAGGGAAGATACACCTTCTCTTGCCTTTGTTTCCTGTGTTCCTCGGCCCCTCTGGCCTTGTTGAACTGTGACATTTCCTCCTGAACACAGCGCAAATGGCTTGGGATTGCCGCGCAGGAGGATGGTCGGATATTTGGTGGCAGCCTACAGCTGACAAGAGACTGCTTTTCTCTCAGCCTGCCTTCGACTTGAATGATGGCAACGTCATATCATGCAAAGTAGCGGTCCATCTATTTTCTACGTTCAATGGTCGACCTTCCAGCAGGCCTATTTGACAATGTTATTGCAAAGACGTGGAAAAGTTTACTGGGATGCGGAAAGTTGATCTCGTTAGCAGAGAGAGAGAGAGAGAGAGAGAGAGAGAGAGAGAGAGAGAGAGAGAGAGAGAGAGAGAGAGAGAGAGAGACGCTTCAGACACATTTTATTGACACTGACGAGTACAGTTTTTATGTGAATGGGGAACAAGATCAGATTCACAGCGCCAGGAAGAAAGAGAGAGAGAGGGAGAGGGAGAAAGAG
>JADBJO010000928.1:477500-480000 GCA_016801955.1 Conus betulinus
ATGCTCTTACCATGTTGTATCTATACACCTTTCGTGAGAATGAAAGTCTGAACCTGAGTTGTCTGCATGCGAATGTGTAGCTGCGGATATCCTGAAGGCAAAGAAGACCATTCCGCCTTTGTTTGTTATATATATATATTGTAGCACCATCAACATTTATGTAAGCCCTATAGGATAATGGCACATCAGTGTGGACACACAGCGCTCATTTCATGGTTGAAATCGCACCATGAAATTGCTACTTTGAATCAAAACTAATCTCTTAATTTTATGAAATGTAAGAAGACGAGAGACACGACGACTTTCCGGGGAAAGAAAGAAGTAAATAGAGCCACAGGGCAGAACCCAAACATTGCACGGCAATAGACGGAGGGTAATTACAGCGGGCGACGGATAAAAACCAGAATCAGATGTTGACGGAGAAAGGGACATTTGTAAATACAAAACTACCAGAAGACGTGGACACAAATGTTCTGAAAGTAGATCAGTCATCTTCATGGCGGAGACGCCATTGTGTGCGAACTAGTTCATAAATAAGTCTATAAACAGTTTGAAAAAAACTACGCCAAAACAACATGTAGAAACGAATCACAAGACAAACGCGACTCGTTTTGACCTCGTAGATCTTCTTCAGGCAAGATAAGCAGCACTCAGGACAACGAAAAAAAAAAAAAACGAGCAATCACTTACCTTCATCCAGTTCGGCTCTAGATGGGCGTTGATTTAGTTTCGTTGTGTTCTGGGTGTTGTTTGTCTTGCCTGAAGAAGGCCTAAGAGGTCGAAACGCGTCGTGTTTTGTCTTGTGATTCGTTTGTTTATGCTGTTTGGCGGAGTTATTTCAAACAGGTTTTGAGATTTGTTTAGATTTCCGCCTGCAGTCGCTTCACTTTGCGACTAGGTCATAAAGAGCCTGTCATGACTCGAAGCACATAGATAATAAGCCAGATAAAGTAAAATGAAACAAGTGAAATAAGTCTGCTGTACAAAATTTGTCATACCACCAAAGTATATAGAAGGATAATGAAACAAAAACCAATAGATAATTAAATAAATAACATCAAAAACAAAAACCTTGAGATGGAACAAAATGGACGCGACTAAGTAGACGGCTTGGACTCGCCTCGGTCAAGTCTGGAAGTTCCGTAATACTATGTTTAGCAGTGTCTGGCCTGGTGCCCAATTATAGCAGTTGACTCCATCGATCGTTGCTCTTTAACGTCTTTTGTCTAACCACCTGTTTTTTTTTTTTTTGTTTGTTTTTTTTTTTTTTTCGTTTCACTGGAAAAAAGCTTATACACTCAGGTTTTCTTTACGTCAGCCATCAGGTCTAAAGGTCGATCCTTGGTCGAAGCATTGGATGTATGAAACATTGAAGGCTGGGTTGTTGTGTGTGTGTTGTGTAGAATGGAGATATCTGAGGGTGCGGAAAGGATATGTGCGTGCGGCGTGTGTGTGTGTAGGAGGAGGGCAGAGAAGAGTAATAACCAGTACTCTGCTAATCTCTTCTCGGAAAGGCAGAACGATAACAACCACACAACCATCAAGAACCATCCAAAAGCACAGACGTAACAGTCATTTAAACCAGGATTTGCAAAGACATTTTCGAATGAACGGGAACAGTCAAGATGGATAGAGACCAGCATAGGTGACAATAAAGATGAACAGATTAGTACATTGAATTTTTAGGCAGTAATTCCTACCAACAAACTGGCTACAGCAGGGAAAGCTCTTTCGCGGTGGCAGCATCGGAAATAACTTGAGGATATCATACTTTAATCACCGTTCCCTACCCCTTCTCCTTCCTTCTAACTGTTATTTCAGTTCTGATCTCTTTATCTTCCTGCTCTTCTAGTTCAAGCTGTCCGGTGACCTCAGACTGCATCTACATTCCCATATGGGCAATGTATCTGCAGTGTGTTATTGACGTAAGTTCTTTTCGACTGGTATTCTGTATATCCGTTTGGTTGGTGTGCGGGTACGGTGTATTAACCCATTTTGAATGCATTTTTTGCACATTGGAACAGATGAAAAGGCGGTGACTTCTCCCCGACAGCACCTGAAATTAGACAGACGGAAAGGTTATGTTTTTATGATAGGCCTCAACGGGCGATGTGATTGCTACGTCTGACTGCAGAATCGGTCAGCTATCGCAAAGTCAACCAAAAGAGAAAAGCTGACTCATATCCCGTGGGGAGACATTTTAAACTTATGTACAAGGGAATTACTTGTATTCGAACTGCTGAAACAATTAATTCCTTATAGTGATTACGTTATTCAACACGTTTGTGCAAGGCTACGAAGTAATGATAACTGTGAAATGTGTATGTTTTTGAGGAGATTTTAACAAAACAAATGAAACCAACAGTGATTGGGTTTAGTACGGCTTGGTCACAAGTGCTAAAAACTTAAAAACTTTTTTATTTCATTTTTTTAGGGTTTAGTTTTTTCTTTCGAAAAGGAGGTTTTTTGAGGGGCGCAAGAGGGATTCATAACTGCAGCC
>JADBJO010000928.1:485000-490000 GCA_016801955.1 Conus betulinus
GGCCATGTGCTATTACTCCGCGGAGTAAACTGGTAATGTTATATGAGTAGATGGCCTCGTTCTCATATTTCTCGTCTACGTCATTGTAGGACAATCCGGATGAATGTATTTAGCCAGTATGTTGTTCCCTCGCCCGCCAGTCGGCTTCATTATCAAGTGTATTTTCCTTAGCAGCAAAGTTTTAATCATCATGTCTAATATGGCTGAAGAAATACTTCGCATGTTAAAAAATCAAGACCCAAGAGACCGACATAGGTTCCCAGAATAGAATAGAATAGAAAAATGGATGATTAATACGTCAAAACTGCGCGGGCATACATTACGGGGTATACGCTTGAGTTGTATGAGTGCAATACAGGGTTCAAAAGAATCGCACTCGTTTAACTTATAGACGGAGAAGTGCCGAAAACTTCAGCAACAAAACGAAACGTATATCAGTTCACACCACCTGGAAACGCTTTAAAGAGTGCCTTTAAGTTGAAAAGATGAGACAAATGTCATCAGGAAACATGGTAGGAAGGTCACTATATACACGTTCCCTCCACCTTTCCTCTCCACCCCCTTCCCACCTTTTTCAACACAAACCCTTTGGCCAGCGTTCACAATCTGGCATCCGAAAAGAATATCACCTCAATCTTCCGAACCAATCGAGACCTGTTAAACGACCATTTTCGTCCTGCTCCTTCATGGTCCAACTAACCAGCCTCGCAAACCTTATACTTAGAGGGCGGGAATCGTCACATTTCAGCAGCCGAAATCACCCGATTTTCACAAACGTAACATAATTAATTCTTTTTTCAGTGTTGCACGATTTTAATGATTTCACAATATCACATTATTTGTTTTACAATGCTCACATTAATCACCGTTTTTTACCGATTTTCACCAATTTACGCGAATTTAAAGATTTCCACGATGCGGCATTATATCTTTTTTCACGATTTTCACAATATTGCACGATATTCATGACAATATCATGCGATTTCATGATTTCCACAATGTTGCACGATATTCACAATTTCACTGCGAATGTACATCTGAAATCAGTAAAATAAGCAACAAAGAAGCGGATATTACAATAGCTGCCATTCAGAATCTTTCACAGGCATACCTCAGGACGACAAACCAGGCGAGTACGCCCAAGTCCTCGAGAGAAAAATTTCAGCCTGGCCATGGTAGTCGTGATTTGGCCACGGGGACCGCCATGTTAGCCGGACTGGTTTGAGTGGATCTCAGAGCAAGCAAGAATAATGTCCTCTTTGTATTACTTTAATTTTTATGACATCCATAGACGTAATGTCAAAAAGTAAAAAGTGTCTTTAAAGTCTGACGTGAAAGTTTTATGATACGTCATTAAAAAAAAAAACAAACCCTTCAGCAAATGAAATAAACACCTGAACGCCCTACGTACGTACATGAACATGCTTATCTGCGCACAGGCAGTAGAGGTTCATCCACTTCTGAAAACGTTGTGGTGTTCAGAAAGAAAGCATCGCAAAGCCAAACGCCCTTCCCTCTCTCCATATCAACGGAAACATCCGATGCCGTACAAACTTAGCGTTCCAATATTTGAGTAAATATTCTGACCCATTTCAATGGATCAATGGTCCTGTGAACGAGTGTGTGACCTGCCTGTTAAGGCTTGTATTGTTTCTTTATTTTATTATCCTTTGTATCATTTTGATTTTCCTGGTGTACGGTTCTAAACAGGTGTCGTTATTCAAGCGGCCTTTTGACTACGTTACCCGCATATTTTTTACACTGTCGCATATTTTTATACTTTCTTTTAATTAAAATTTCCCAGCACACTATCCTTAGACTGCGGCTGGCCACGCCTCAGGGAGGAGGTTGTGTTTTTTTTTTTTTTTTTTTCGCTATGATGAGAAGTCCACAGTACTATAGCGCCGAGTCTCCCTTCGGTGCCCTGAGCAGACGGTCATTACCATTAGCGGTAAACCGAGGAGCCTCCGAGGAAATGTAGCTTCAGCACCGCCAGGGATGCCGCAAGGAGAGGATCAAAAAAGACCAAAAAGGAAAGGGAGGTAAATAGGAGGGAAACAAAGAACCAGTAACTAAGGACCAGGCACAGAAGGAGAGAGGCAGTCAGAATCGAACGGACGTTGATATGTCGATAATTTCAGCTTTGCTGATTTTCAGATGTATTTATGGTATTAACTGATGAATAATTTCTCACGGTTTACTCACGCACACGGCTAGTCAGGAAGTAATAACGGCAAAAATACGTGCTGTTCGGGCGGGGCCTCATTTTGTGGTACCGTGGTGGAAATGAATTCGGAGGACGCTGGCCTGGTTTGATATCAAGCTATATTCAGACACATTGAGAGACCCAGGTTCCCAGCTGTTCGAACACTTCATAGAGCATGTAAAAGAGCGATGGAAATCAATCACTCACATATCTTAGTTTGCGATCACTGAAAGCGAAATATTGGTTCAGCGAAATAACGCTATATTCTCTCCCTTTTTGTTTTGAATGTGTGACTTACATTTCTCACACTTGGATCTCGCACTTGGGCCATAAACAAGTAGAAGAGAAATACAGAGACAGAACAGACAAGGACAAAGAGACACAAGAAGAGGAGATTCGGATGTGGAACCAGCACTGAAAGTAGGGCGAATGCAGAGGCTGGGGCATGACAAAGAGGAAGAGGGAGGAATAGGGAGAAGGGGGGAAAGAGAGAAAGCGGCTGAAAGCGACCTATTACAGGCTGGAAGCCCCATGGCTCGCTAATCAAGTATGAGAAGAGAAGCCGCCACCCACAGAACGTAATATATTGATCTTGAGCCGAGCCATGCGGACATCACGTCCTAATGAGCTGTCCGAATTTTGCATGACGGGGATTATGCGGCTGTTTAACTTCCATACCTTACTTCCCCTTGCGCTCTTTTGTCTGCGTGCAATGAAAGTACAAACCTGGTTCTTTCAAAGCAGGCATTTAACGAACAACTGCCTCCATTCTGAAGCGCCCGTTTTTCCGGGTCAGAGTTCGTCTTCGTTTCAGTGGATCTGGAAAAAAAAACAACTTACCAGCCCGCATTTCTCAATGCATTTCGACCTCTTTTCCTCACACCCCCCCCCCCCCCCCCCCCCCAAAAAAAAAAAATAAAAAAAATAAAAATAAAATAAAATAATAATAATAATGAAAATAAGTAAATAAATAAATGGATTAAGTAAAATAATTTTTTTAAAATGAAAAGGCTAACAATATACGACATATTCCAAGAGTTAAAACTGACACTGACACAAATGTGAATATTAGATTTCAAGTTATGCATTTTGCTTTCACTTTGTTTTACTTTTTTCAGCCGTATAAACTGAATTAGAGAGAGAGAGAGAGAGAGAGAGAGAGAGAGAGAGAGAGAGAGAGCTGTTGCGAAGAGAAGTGTGTGTGTGTGTGTGTGTGTGTGTGTGTGTGTGTGTGTGTGTGTGTGTGTGACATATTGCAGTCTGGAGTCTGAGGACTCGCTGGTAAGACCCGAAGAGGACAGGCAGCATCTTCAGAGAATGATGTAGCGATCATGGCCGACGCGTCTTGCCCACACGCCGAAAAGAAGGCCGATGATGACCCATGGCTGTCTGCCAGCATTACGTGGCTGCTCACTTAGGAGTCCACAGCCGACAAAACTGCTGTCCTGTTGTTCTTCCTCAGTGCGCTTGTCGGAAACCAGGCGTTGGCGTCAGAGGCCATGGTCGGAGTGGAGTGTTGGCAGAAACGGAGGGGGATGTGTGTGTGTGTGTGTGTGTGAGGGGGTGGGGGGGGCAGTGTGTGGAATAGGCTGTTGCGGAAAGCACGCAAAACGGAACCTTTTGTGTACTTGCGGACAAACCCAAATGGACAAGCTTAGAGGAAATTTTACTTCCGTTGTGACGTCATCAGTATGAAGTGTTTGGATCATCTGGCTGAGGCGAGACAAATACTTGGAAATAAAGAATTCTTAGACGAACGATTTTTTTTTTCTTTTTTTTTTTTTTTGTTCAGTAGAGAATCTAGGCCTGACGTTTAAGTATAGATTGATCTTCCTTCCAAATGTGACATGTGTGTCACTGACAATGGTCAACAAAATCATGAGAGGAAGCCTGAAACAGAATGTTCCGTTATTGTAAACAGTTTAACGTGTAAACGAAAACACAAAACATAAGCGCAGAGCAACACAGTACCAAAACTGACCAGTGAATTCTTAGCAAACGGGTCTTCCTCTGATGTCACAACTAGCAGCTTCAAAGGAATACACAACGTGATAATTCTCTGATGGCCGTCAGAAGCTGAATGAAATTATGACCGGCTCAACTACTAGCTCAGTGAAGACGTGGATTTATACTGCTCGGATCATGTTTTTTGAAGACGAAAAAGCGGACACGTATGCACACATGTAGCATGTGAACATGGAAAGATTGGTGGTTCCATTTTTACTTTATTTTATTTTGGAAGTTAGCCGAATCATGCTACTGTATACTCTCTAGTAATTATCTGAATCATCAAGCCAGGTATAAGTGTCGGCAATTTTTAATCTGATGTGCAACAAAGTGAATTTGGTGTCACAGTGTTTCGTCTCTATCCCTGTGTGTGTGTGTGTGTGTGTGTGTGTGTGTGTGTGTGTGTGTGTGTGTGTGTGTGTGTGTGTCTGTCTGTGTCTGTGTCTTTCTTTCTGTCTCACACGTACTACCCCCTGTGTGTTTGTGTGTGTGTGTGTGTGTGTGTGTGTGTGTGTCTGTTTGTCTGTGTCTGTCTGTCTGTCTTTCTGTCTCACACGTACACCCCCCCCCCCCCCCCCCCCCCCCCCGTGTGTGTGTGGTGTGGGTGTGTGTGAGCGCGCGCGTGCGCGCGCGGGTGTGTGTGTGTGTGTGTGTGTGTGTGTGTGCGCGCGCGCGGGTGTGTGTGTGTGTGTGTGTGTGTGTGTGTGTGTGTGTGTGTGTGAGAGAGAGAGAGAGACAGAGAGAAAGAGAGAGAGAGAGAGAGAGAGAGAGAGAGGACAGTTAGAGT
>JADBJO010000928.1:510000-512500 GCA_016801955.1 Conus betulinus
ACACCACGCGCGCACGCACACGCATGCACGCACGCACGCACACACACGCAACGCACGCACGCACGCACGCCGCGCGCGCGCGCACACACACACACACACCACACACACATCACACACACACACAACACACACACACACACAGACGGTTACAGGTGTTGTGAGGGTGTCTTAAAACATAGCAACAAAAGACCGGCTCTGATGGATTTAGCAGAGTGCCAGAGGAGAAATTACATTTCCTGGAGCATTATTCTATAATCGAGGAATTGAGACCACGCTTCCCATGACCAAGTTTCACCCAGACACAAACCCATTGATCAAACTCAAATGGATCACGTACCTCTAGAAAAAAACAAAAACAAAAACCCAAAAAATAGCGTGCATGAAGCCCTGCTTCTTTGTCGCCCCAAACAACATGGTCAGTCCGAACGTGCCGAAACGTGATGAACATGTAAAGTATCGTTGTCGGTGCGCGGCTTCTTCCATTAGATTTACGAAATTAAATAACGTGTGAACCTACACCTTAAAGCTCGTTTGATAGAGTTTGCTGTTTACTTTTTGTGTCCATAGATCCTTTGATGGGTTTTCATGACAATTAAATGAGTCTGAGAGCCTGAGATTTCAACGTCCTATCCGCCCCCGTATGTCTATATATACACATATATATATATATATACAGATAGAGATATATATATATATAGAGACACAAGCGCACGCAGCGCGCACAAACGGATAGAGGGATGGAGGCAGAGAGAGGAGAGAGAGCTAGAGAGAGAGAGGAGAGAGGAGAGAGAGAGAGAGGGAGAGAAACGTAAGTACACGTCCGCTTAATCAACACATAATTATACTCTAAGACACGCATTTATAATCTGATCGCCTCGCGCGCGCACAGACACACGCAAAACACAACACACACACACACACACACACAAACAACACACACCACACACACACCACACACACACACACGCACGCACACACGCACGCACAGCACACACACCAAGGCAGCGCGCATAGCGCAAGCACTCACATTCGCGCTTTGCACGCCGCACGCACCAACACACACACACACACACACACCCAAACACCACACACACACACACACACAACACACACGTACACACACACGTACACACACCACACACACACACACACATACACACAGGCGCGCACGTACGCACTCACGTACGCACGCGTGTTGCGCGCTTGAACACACACGCCCCCCCCCACCGCACGCACACGGACTCACACAACACCCGTGCACCCGAACGCTCTCGCCACGCACTCACGTCCGCATACGTGCACTCAACGGTCACTCTCCTCTCCCTCTCAACCCTCTCTCTCTCTCTCTCTCTCTCTGTCTCTCTCAGTTTGTCTCTCTCACACACACACACACACACACACACACACAACACCAACCAAACACAAGCACACACACACCACAAACGCAAGCCACACACACACACACACACACACAACACACCACACACACACACAAACACAAACACACACCTCCACACACACAACACACACACACACCACACACACACACACACAACACAAAGAGAGAGATGAGAGAGACAACACGTATCTTGTGAACCTCAACACAAGCAGATAAACATGTTGTCTGATGATGTCCGTTATTTTGGAAGAGATCAATACTGCATACAGAAGAAGAGGAGGCAGATATATGATCCGTTGACTTGTTTGTCAGAATCTGGAAAAGGAGAATGACAGGATTACAGGAACCTGTTTCAGACCAAGCTAGCACCTGCTTTATTTTCATCATCGTGTAACAGCAGCAGGTCATCCAGAATTTAAAGCCTGCGATGTGTTCTCGTGTCGGCGACACCAGTCCGTCAGCTTCAGCCAGACAGGTCGACTAGGTGAAAATGGGGGAGATGAAATAAGTAAAAGCAAACGAACAAACAAACAAAAAGATATTTTGCCAACTTTTTTTTTTTCGGACGAAAAGGAAAAGTGGAAAATAAAACAGTGTAAAGTCTAAAACTACAACAAAAATTATCTGGAAGAATGGACTCTCTGCCTATCTGTTTTTACTTCTGTCTGTCTGTCTGTCTGCCTGCTCTGTCTGCTCTCTCTCTCTCTCCTCTCCTCTGTCTGGTCTCTGTCTCTCCTCTCTCTCTCTCTCTCTGTCACACATACATACACACACGCGTGCGCGCACGCACGCACGCACGCCCCGCACGCACGCACGCACACACACACACACACACACACAGACACTCTTACATCCGAATATACACATAGGCAACGCACACATGCACGCGCGGCGCTGCGCACACGCACGCACGCAACACACACACACACACACACACACACACACACACACCACACACACACACACACACCACACACACACACCACACACACACACACACGGGCGCGTTGCAGAACTGTGCCGTAACTCTCCCTTATCAAAAGTCCTGTAATTGTGATGGGTTTAGCTTTGTGCGGTGTTTTGCTCTTGTCTGGAGGCTTT
>JADBJO010000928.1:522500-525000 GCA_016801955.1 Conus betulinus
TCACCTTTGTTATTAATATTGTTATTGTTGTTAACATCATCATCATCATCATCGTCATCATCATCATAGAGCTACAAAACACAAAATACCAACTTTCATATCATTAGGAAGTTTTACATTTCATAAAACGTATACTTCGTGAATAGTTATCAGTTCATATCAGTAAACGTTTGCAGTGTTTATGTACACAGGATCATTTATACTAATGTTATTGATGATGTCAATAGCCCACGATTCACTTTTTCCCCGCCAGGGGAAGTAAAAGTTGACGCGAAACGAAGTAGTTACCTCCCGTGTATATATCACTCTGTGAACGATCCCGGCTGTGCGGTTTGCACGTGAAATCACATCACGGATCTGGGCTAAAATTTGATGGGTTCGTCCCCACGCCCTGCTCTCTTTCAGCAATTTGAGGTTTCATTAAAATCTCTCTCTCTCTCTCTCTCTCTCTCTCTCTCTCTCTCTCTCTCTCTCTCTCTCTCTCTCTCTCTCTGTGTCTCATTGTGTGTGTGTGTGTGTGTGTGTGTGTGTGTGTGTGTGTGTGTGTGTGTGTGTGTGTGTGTGTGTGTGTGTGTGTGTGTGTGTGTGTGTGTTGATGATGTTGTTGTTGTTGTTGTGTGTTGCGCACAGGCAAACAGGCATCTTCGACGGCATATTATCTTGCTATGTGGTAGTTAAGAAAACACATAGAGATGACATTGTTCTTCGGTTTGAATTTCATGTGCTTCTTAATACGTTTATAAATGTCACATTTATAAAAGTATGTTTAAGAGAGCCAGGTCGCTGGATATGACATTCAAAGCACACACAATATACGTACAAAACAGAGGCACGTGGTGGAATCAATTAGCAAAGTTTTAAAAGGTTGCACGGAGATGGTGCTTGTTCTAAGATTACTCAGCGCAATCTTTCTTAGGTTCAGTTCGCTGTTCTCGACAGATTTAACAAACATGACGTTTATTGATTCATCTCCAATATTACTTTTCCTTCGCTCCTCATCCTGACTACTCCTAAATGTTGCAATATGTCGAGCCAGCGGTCCAGGTGAAGGCCCTCACTGTTTGTTGGGATACTCACCAGAGACTGCCCTGCCATGGAGTCATTGTCGTAGTATTCAGCAATGCCTGTTCTGATTTAACATAGACGGAACGCCATCTGCTATGCTACTTTATGGATATGCTGGGTTTCTTACAGCAAATACTGAATTTTTCCGCTCCTGAAGATCGTGAAGCAGAAGTTTCCCCTTTTCTGTAACTCTTTCACTCTTTTGTATATTCTGATTCAGTTTTCTCTGTAAGACTTTGTTCTTGAGTGTTGTTTAGTTTTCTTGTTACAATTTTCACTCTGGATGTAGCGTTGCTAAGATTCCGCTTATGGTTTTCTAGGCGAATTGTAACGAGATCGATAACCAAGGGAAAGAACGCTAGCTGCCCACGGTTTTGGTTAACTAGATTTTTGGTTGGTTGGAAAAAAAAAAAAAACTTGGTCTAAATTTTATTTGTTGTAGGGATGTCAATAGTGAAGCAAACACGTTCGTATCCCCTACTTTGGTGGGTAAATGTTACTTTATCTCATGGCTCCCCGTTTTGCGATTTTTAGACACGACGACGGTCTTCGGACGACTCTGCACGACGTCGGACGGGCTTTTAGCACAAACAGATCCAGACAAACGATGTATGTCAGCGTCTACAAAGTTCTTGCCAGAGGATAAATTAGTTTAGTCGCGAAGCGAGAATGATGGCCTTTCGCCCCTCCTTCCTGTACACACACACACACACACACACACACACACACGCTACTTCTCCTAATGACGTCACGAATCTGCTGACACTACGCTTTGACGCCACATCCCCCCCCCCCCCCCCCCCCCCCCCCCCCCCCCCCCCCCCCCCCCCCCCCCCCCCCCCCCCGTAGGTAAGAACCTCAAAGGGAGATCAACACGGATTTCTGCTGAGTGTGGGCCATGACGGGCCACACAGCGTGGGATACGGTCTCCATATTGAGAAGAGGGTTGTTCGCAAAGGGAGATGACAGCATGCGGTAATTCAAGCTGAACTGCAGACGAAAGGTCACTGGAAGCGCTGAACGAATGGAAGGAAACCCATTCAAAACAAAAAAGTTTTGCGACTTCTTTGTTCAATTTATTTCACGGTCGAGTGGCTTGGCTTTGGTTCTGTCTTTTGGATAGTTGAGGAGGCTGAGGCTGATGGACGATGGAGTTGCGTTTGGTAGTCAAAGAGGGTGCACCGCAGAGCTGCAGTAGATCGGAATATCTCTGTCTGTTCACCACAGCACGAAACGGGCCTAGTGAATCGTGAATCTTGAATTTTCATTTTTGAAAGACATTCATTCCTAGCGTCAATCTTGTCATTTGAAAAAAAAAAAAATCTCAAGACAGAATTGGATGCAACTTAGCAGTGTTAACTCTCTGTCTGTGTCTCTGTCTCTCTCTCTCTCTCTCTCTCTCTCTCTCTCTCTCTCTCTCTCTCTCTCTCTCTCT
>JADBJO010000929.1:7500-17500 GCA_016801955.1 Conus betulinus
AGGGAAGGCGAAGGTCGTTGTGCCGGTGCCGGCGGTGTTTGGGAAGATTGTGAGGGACGCAGGATTGGGGGAGGAGAAGGAGAAGGAATCGTCGAAGGTGTGTCCTGAGAAGGAGGAAGAGGGTGACCCAGGTTTTAAGATCATGGTACAGGCTGTCGGTGCTGTCGGAGTTGTTTCTGCTGCTGTTGTTGTTGTAGTACATTGCGGTGCTGGGTGACTCATCCATGGTTCGGCTTGGTTTCTGGGAGCCTAGCAACAGAAATTCGAATGTTTATTTCTTTCAAGAGGATGAGTTGGGGGGGGGGGGGGGGGGGAGAGAAATGTCAATATTTCCAGCGCTGCTCGACATGACAAACTTTTGTGTGTTTGTTTGTGTGTTTGCTTGTTTGCCTGCTGCACGTACACATACACAAACATGCGCGTGCACACACACACACACACACACACACACACACACACACACACACACACACACACACACATATATATATATATATATATATATATATATATATATAGCATAGCATAGTATAGCATAGCATAGCATGGAGTCAAACACACACAGAGGGACAGGTGGGGGATGGAAAGAGAGATTACGCGATCGACCGAGACAGACACAGGCAGACAGACAGATTGGAACAGAGAGAGAGAGAGAGAGAGAGAGAGGAGAGAGAGAGAGAGAGAGAGAGAGAGAGAGAGAGAGAGAGAGAGAGAGAGAGAGAGAGAGAGAGAGAGAGCAAAATGCAAAGGATCTCAATGGAAAAGAAGTAAAAACGCAAAGAAAGTTTCAAATTCCGTCACGTGCTTAGAGACCTTAATGAACATAAAGGTATTCTATCGCAGGAGTTTAAAAAAAAAAAAGGTTCTGTTTTTGTGTTGTTTTGTTTTTTTTTTTCTCTCAGGAGAGAGCATGGACGATCATAGAAACAACAGAAGTAAAACGTGGACGGCTTGCGAGAAGGGAAGTAGTTCGCATGGGGTTGTCTCCATTTGCTGCAGAAAACACTCACATTTAACTCATTGAAATTCAGCGCTAGTTCAAGCCAGATTTGGATTTAGTCCCTCGCCTGTTGCATCATCACCACCACCACCACCACCCGTCACTCTACCCCCTCCCCCCCCCCCCCCCCTTCCGAACCCCCACTTCATCCCTGCCCTCCTCTCACCCCTCCCTTCACCCACTCTCTGCACTTTTCGAGCCCTTCTCACCCACCCACCCCCCACTCCACCCCCCTCTCCTTCCCCATGCAACATTCTTGTCAGTTCTTCCACCTCATCTACATGCACAGAGCACATCTTTTGGTGACGTACGAAAGTTGTGTTAACACGAACTGTACTCCCCCAGCGGCTTCATCATAGGTTTTAGACAAAACTGAAGAAGAGAGAGAGAGAGAGAGAGGGGGGGGGGGGGGGGAGGGGAGAGAGAGATGAAAAGGGAGTAGTAACAGAAGAGAGGAGAGAGAGAGAGAGTGGAGAGGGAGAAAGAGTGTGAAAATTGACTGAAAATAGAGAAAGTAACAGAAGAGAGAGAGAGAGGGAGAGAGCGCAGGAGAGAGGGGAAGTGGAGTGAGAGTGGACAAGGTGTGTGTGAAAGGGTGTGTGTGGTGTGTGTGTGTGTGTGTGTGTGTGTGTGTGTGGTTTGAGAGAGAGAAAGATGGCGAGAAAGGGAGAGAGAATTAGGGGAGAGAGAGAGAGAGAGAGAGAGAGAGAGAGAGAGAGAGAGAGAGAGAGAGAGAGAGGACCCTTTTCCCTCTGCAGTGTCAGAGCTAGGACTTACTGTGACTTAACTACAAGGATTTAAAGTAACTTGTGCAAATGACAGTGTGGTAGCGACTATAGAGGGCGGGCAGGTGGGTGCAGAACCAATGTATGTAAATGGTGTAATGAAAACGAGAGACGTTAGCACCTGTCCTTCAAACCTATTTCAGCAATAACTCCGGACGTAGAAGATAGGGCAAAGTGATTACCAGTCTATGCTTAAACGATGACAACATGAATTGTCCAAATAAAATTTGGAAATCATCGCTGAAGACTAAACATGAGCATTGATCCCGAAAGAATACAGCATCTCTCTCTCTCTCTCTCTCTCTCTCTCTCTCTCTCTCTCTCTCTCTCTCTCTCTCTCTTCTTCTTCTTTCTTCTCTCTTCTTCTTCTTCTTCTTCTTCTTCTTTATTCTCATTCTTCTCAGCCTCCCACCGCCAGCTCAGTCCCACTTCTCCCTCTCTCCTGTTTTCCCATTAAGTAAAATAACAAAAAAAAGCTTCAAGAGAAATGAATTGTCCCTTTTGTTTCCTCGTCAAGTCCGAAGACATGTTCCCAAGGTGCCTACTGAAAACAGACGTATAACCAGTATGCACAGGCAAGTCAACCTTCCTCACCTCCATCTTTAATGTTTGATACTTGGCGCAGTAACTTTTCCCAGGCTGAGAATTTGCGTGCTGACAGCCAGTCAGAACGACGCTTCAGTTCACACCCTCTCTCAGAACAATGGGTTTGGAGAGTTCCTGGAGAGAGTGCTGCTGCTGTATCACCCACAGAGTCGCCGAACTCCTCTCCAGTTGAGATTGTCCTGTTCCTCATATCAAGAAACAGTTCTGAGGAACTCGGTTTTAAAACCTCGAGGCAGCTGTCCAAGAATTCCTCAAGACGATTGAGGCGTTTGATGACGTCCTCTGCTGAGCACATGTGTAGATGAATTCGGTTGAATGGTGATGAGAGGCTACAGGGGGTTTTAGTTATATTGGCATGACGAGTGGAGCAACAGGTGTGAATGAATTCGATTGAATGGATCAAACGCTAGAGGGGATTTTCTTTAATTGGCATAACCAGAGGAACAACAGGTGTGAATGAATTCGATTGAATGGATGAAACACTAGACGGGATTTTTTTTTAATTCGCATTACCAGAAGAATGACAGGTGTGGATCGATTCCATTGAATGGATGAAGGTCATGGAGGTTTGAAAGTTTAAACCTGGTTTAACCACAGGAATTGTTGGCGTTTCCATTACACAAACTAATGTTTAGAACTTGGCAGACATATGATCCTCAGCAGTTTCCAACCCCATGTTGGCAATTTAGCTGCAAGTTCGAGTTGTAGTAAAAATTAAGGTTAAAGTCCCATAGCCTAGTAGCCCCAGTGACAGTGAATATTTAGAGTTTCCTTATGTCTTTTGCATGGCAAGGTTGAAGGCGCAGCCCATCTTTTTTTTTTCTTCCACTGCTTTAACCTTCTCTGACCTGAATCAAGTACGTATGTACTGCTAGGTGGGCAGAGAGGGAAAGAGGCTTTCTAAGCCGTGAAATTCTGATCCTTCGAGTGATTCAAACCCACGGTCGTCAATCACAAGCGCTCTAATGTTTCATATATTCCATGTTGCTTATAGCCCAGACGACTGTCAGGGAATGTAACGGCTGTTACCTCGTCAATCCCCAATACAAAGTACGGGAATGAAACAAAACAAACAAACACAAAATGGTTGGACTTTTGAGAAAAGTGGAGAAAATAAAAATTCGATGAGGTATTGAAAAACAATACTAAAGTGCACACACGCCTGGCCACCTAGTGTCAATTGCTTGCTGGCAATTCTGCGCTAGCTCTTTTCTTCCCTCCAATGGTTGGTGCCATCGACAAACGTTCATGTCGACCACAGTCCGTGCCAGCCAGCCCTAGTCGGCACATTGGCATTTTTAGGCGCTCGCATGCGCGCACACGCGCGCGCGCGTGCACGCACGCACGCGCGCACGCACACACACACACGCACACACACACGCACGCACACACACACACGCACACACACACACACACACACACACACACACACACACACACACACACACACACACACACACACACACACACATTCACACAAGTACATCACACAGACAGACACAGACACATAAATGCGCATACTCTGATAGAATCCATGGCAGAAGTGACGAAACAAAATTTACACTCAAGTATCTGCAAATACACACGTGATGTATGTGGCACAGCAAGTCAAAAATGAGGAAGAAAAATGAGGAAAGGATGGAGGATGGGGGGGGGGGGGGGGAAGGGATAGGGATGGGGAAGAGGGCGTGAACAGGCTATGGAAGGGGGGTGGAGGAGGGACAGAGGAAAGCAAGGGAAATAGAAGTAAAATGTCGAGATTAGCGAGGAACGAGAGAAAGGGAGGGAGCTGGAGGGAAGGAAGGAGGGAGGGTGGATAAAGAACGAGCCAGAGAGAGAGAGAGGGTGAGGGAGAGAGAGGGGGGATGGAGAGAGGAGAGAGAGCGCATCTTGATCCAACAATGGCTTTCGTTTTCACCAGTTCATTAAATCCATTTCCACACCCACTTTTTTTCTCAAAACCAGATTTCACTGCCAGCTCTGCTAATAATGCCTCCCTCAAAGCATGAGCTTGACGCATGTCAGCTTTTTTAAGTCATGGAGCGGCAAATCCTGACCTGCTCTTTCGGCTCGAATGTCCTTTCAAAACACAGGGTCACGAATCATCAGAGCATGCTCTTGTTTTCTCTTCAGATTAACTGCCCTGAACGCAGTCACCGCCCTGTTCCTCGCATAAATCATGGAAGGCCATGACGTTGGCGCCTTGGCTTGGGGAAGTTAGGGAATGGGAAGGGGAAGGCGGACAGAATCTAAAGAGGTCAATGGTGCGTCCGGCAGCCCTAAGTGATGGTCAGACCTCGCCACAAACCAACAGAGATTGACGTTCTCTGAACACTCAGATAGCCAAGTACCACAGACTTCGTCGCTTTCAAAGCTGAAGTGAACCCTCTTCGCCGCTCTCTGTATTGCTTTTCCCTCTATTCTACCTTTCACTGGCTATCTCGGGAGGCTGTAGCATTTTCTGTCCCTACCGTGGTGAGAACACCACGAAATTCTAGGTGCTAGATCGTTAACACATACCGAGGATGGCATAATGCAGTGAGGTCAGGTGACACTGATGAGTTTGACCCACCCAGCAGATGGAAGTCAGTTCTAGACAGGCAAAACGAATGGAGTTGTTTTCAATATAGAATCCAATGGATCCCCATATCCTGCAAGATAAGGATTAGTTACACTTTTATGCTGTCTTCTTGCCCTATTTCCCCTTCTTTCGCTTCTCCCTTCCCCTCCTGTGAGACAAATCGTCGCTGAATCATTGTCATTGTCATTGGGGGAGTGCCTGCCTGCACTAGTTTTCTCTCACGGCTTATTTGATCAGAGTCATCATAGCGTGCAGGCGACACAATGACTTCATTAAAGTCTTGAACAAAAAAAAAAAATGATCCAAGTGTGTCAAAGGGGAGGAACCAGGTAAGGTTCATATCCAAGAGAAGACAATCGAAAAGAATCACATCATAAATCTAATTATTGTATAATCTGCGGCCGATACTGCAGTCACGTTTCTGACCGACCGTTGGAATGATTTGATGCGTGGATACAGGCTGTTAAGCTTGTCAACTCACCCCCTCTGCCATACATCCTGAAAGGGCCTGCAGTCTGGCACAAGCTGTGCTACATGCTTTGTGTCCAACACAGGATAGGAGCAGCACCATTAGACACATGTGATCACTTTGCATGAATGACAGCAGAGAGAGACAGAGAGAGAGAGAGAGAGAGAGAGAGAGAGAGAGAGAGAGAGAGAGAGAGAGAGAGAGAGAGAGAGAGAGAGACTCCAGACACGTTTTTTATTGACAATGGCCTACATAGCCTTTATGTCAAGGGGGGTATACATTAATACTTGCAGCGCCCGAAAAAAAAGTAATACAAATAAACAAACATGTATAACTGATAACCTTAATGTTAATGTTAGGACTCGAAACCATGCAGCAGAAAAGGAAAATTACGTACTTTTTCATCCTTCAAAATGACTCTGTAATTTTCTGAATGACATAATCATTGATACAAGCGCCATCAACAGGCACACACTACTCCCTGAAATAGATCATTTCCGCTGGACCAGGTAAGTCATGAACGTCTACTTCACTATTATTCATGACAGCAAAGAGAACGAAAACATTTTAAATAAGGTCAGCAAGCTGCGTAAGGTACATGAAAAAAAAAAGAAAGAAAGAAAGAAAGAGAGAGAGAGGAGAGAGAGAGAGAGAGAGAGAGAGAGAGAGAGAGAGAGAGAGAGAGAGAGAGAGAGAGAGAGACAGAGAGACTGACAGACAGGCAGACAGACCGACCGACAGACAGACAGACAGACCTACAGACAGACAGATTGATAGACAGAGGCAGATGAAGCGATGGAGAGAAAGAGAGAGAGAAAGACCGGGCAGACAAGCAGATACTGAGAGAAAAGGAAAGAAAGAAAATCGCCGTAAGTGGTGAGATGGTGCATATGCTGAAGTGACACAGCCTGTATGAGACGGTACATATGCTGAGTGACACAGCCTGTAAGTGGTGAGATGGTCCATATGCTGAGTGACACAGCCTGTAAGTGGTGAGATGGTTCCATATGCTGAGTGACACAGCCTGTAAGTGGTGAGATGGTCCATATGCTGAGTGACACAGCCTGTATGAGATGGTACATATGCTGAGTGACACAGCCTGTAAGTGGTGAGATGGTCCATATGCTGAGTGACACAGCCTGTAAGTGATGAGATGGTCCATATGCTGAGTGACACAGCCTGTAAGTGGTGAGATGGTCCATATGCTGAGTGACACAGCCTGTAATAAGATGGTACACATGCTGAGTGACACAGCCTGTAAGTGGTGAGATGGTCCATATGCTGAGTGACACAGCCTGTATGAGATGGTACACATGCTGAGTGACACAGCCTGTAAGTGGTGAGATGGTACATATGCTGAGTGACACAGCCTGTAAGTGGTGAGATGGTACATATGCTGAGTGACACAGCCTGTAAGTGGTGAGATGGTCCATATGCTGAGTGACACAGCCTGTAAGTGGTGAGATGGTACATATGCTGAGTGACACAGCCTGTAAGTGGTGAGATGATACATATGCTGAGTGACACAGCCTGTAAGTAGTGAGATGATACAAATGCTGAGTGACAGACTACGTTGATCTCATTCACAAATGTTTTGCCCAGTACTTCAGGGTGGATGTCCTTCTCTGACTCCATCAGTGGGGCATGAGGCAAGCCTTTGGTGGGATCTTGAAAGAGGTGATGTTTAGAAATTGTCGTTTGATATTCAGAGCTATAAAGCGTCGGTCCATAGAATCTTGGGGGTTCGTTTATCATGGTGATTTGTTTGTTCCAACATTTTCCGAGAGCTTAGTGCTGAAAGCGGCAAGATGAACAACCAGGAAGGGGATGCTGGTTGGTGAAGCGTTTTGTTTGTCTGAAATCTCTGTATGCTTACGTGTCCACGTAACAAAAAGGCACATTTGTTAACTTGGTACATAGCATGTCGGTGGTACACATTGAAACGAGCCCACGTACCCGTTCTCAGCACACACACACACACACACACACACACACACACACACACACACACACACACACACACACACACACACACATTTTACTTATTAGCACACATGCACAAGGGACATTGCATTGCATGTACTGGCACCACACTAAGCATGCAGCCAAAACACGCACAGAGGGAAAGATGGGAGAGGGAAAGAGAATTCATATAAGAGACTGATACAGGAATGCAAAAAGAGAGAGAGAGAGAGAGAGAGAGAGAGAGAGAGAGAGAGAGACAGACAGACAGACAGACAGACAGACAGTCTGGCAGACAGACAGAGATTTAATGGAGGGGGGGAAAAGGGGGCAGGGATTACAGAGGGGGAAATGCCGGGGGGTCTTGAATGGAAATGACCAAGAAATGTGACAGAAAAGTGTGAAATTTCACCATGTTCTCTACTGAGACCTTAATTAACATACAATTGTTCTATTGCGGACGTTTAAAATTTGTTGTGTTTTCTTTTATCAGGGAGGGACATGGACGATTAAAAACAAAAAACAAAAAGCATCTAAGAAGGT
Organism: Conus betulinus; assembly: GCA_016801955.1. NCBI lineage: Eukaryota > Metazoa > Mollusca > Gastropoda > Neogastropoda > Conidae > Conus > Conus betulinus. The sequence goes on from JADBJO010000929.1 coordinate 15,447, forward strand.
AAGAGTGTGGACGGCTTGAAAAAAAGGGAAATAACTCAGATGGGCTGGCTCCATTTTGGCTACAGAAAACACCCACACTCAACTCATTGAAATTCAGCGCTAGGATTCGTCCCACTTCTGTCCAGATTTGGATTTAGTCCCTCTTCTGTCGCCCCCCCCCCAACCCCCACTCCCCTTCCACCACTACCCCAGTATGCATCACCAATTCACCCCCATCTCACCCCTGACACCTCCCAACTATAGCTCCATCTATGCATCCTCTTTGCCTTTCACCTTCTTCCTCATCCCCCATATATACACGCCATTATCATCTCCATGCCTATCTCACCTCCTTCCTCATCCCCCATATATACCCGCCATTATCATCTCCACGCCTATCACACCTCTTTCCTCATCCCCCATATATACACGCCATTATCATCTCCACGCCTATCTCACCTCTTTCCTCACCCCCCATATATACACGCCATTATCATCTCCATGCCTATCTCACCTCCTTCCTCATCCCCCACATGCCATATACACGCCTATTATCATCTCCACGCCTATCTCACCTCTCCTTCCTCATCCCCCATATATACACGCCATATACACGCCAAGATCATCTCCACGCCTATCTCACCTCTTCCACATGCACAGGGCACGACTTCTGATGATACCTATAAAAGCTGTCTCTCCAGTTGCCGTCCTCCTATAGCTGCTGTTTATAGCTTTTAGACAAAAATGGGAGAACGATAAATGGAATGGAAGGGAAATGTGAGTGAGTAACAGAGAGAGAGAGAGAGAGAGAGAGAGAGAGAGAGAGAGAGAGAGAGAGAGAGAGCTCTGCACTCTGACATTTTTAACTGTAAGGCGACCGACGTTTTTACAATGGGTACACCTTTGCTGAGAATAAAGTAAAAAAAAAAATGGGTACTAGTCACCAGCAAAAGGAAGTAACCTGGTTTCAGAAACACACAAGCAAACAATTACAAAGGGGAATAGTAGTTCAAGGAAACAAACCAAGACAATCAAAAGACAGACAGACAGACAGACAGACATACAGACAGACAGAGAGAGAAGACGAGAAACAGAGAGAGTGGGTTTGGGAAAGGGTGTGAATAGAGCAAGGGAGAGAGGGGAGTTCTCTTCCTCTACAATTTCAGAGCTATGACTTATCATAACTTCACGACTGAGGTTAAAAGTGGCATGTGGCTATGAAAGAATGATGGCAACTAGAGAGAGAGGGGGGGGGGGGGGGGGGGGGGGCAGGACCAACGTGTGTAACTGGTGTAACGAATACAAGCAGAAGTTAGCACCAGTCCTCCTTCAACCTATTTCTTTAATAACTCCAGAAGACATTGAGTGCCGTAGAGCAATGACATGGAAAAGATGCAGAATCATTCTCTGAGAGAGAGGTAGTGCTGTGGGCATTGAAGACTCTGTAGATTCTTTGATTTTGCACAGGTATTGAAAGATTTACAAATCAGACGCCAGAAACAGCCCTAAGGTGGCTGTCAGACCTCACCACAAACCAAGGCTGGCAGTGCAGGAAGGGGAAAGGGGGAGGGGCAGGGACGAAAAAGTGGAGAAAGACAATACAAATAGAAAGGATAGAAAGAGAGAGAGAGAAGCGAGAGAGAGGAACAAGAGAGAGAGACATGACAATGACAATGCTTTACTGACAATAGTTAAACAGCCCTTATGCCATGGGAGAGCACGCGCAATTTCAACTTAGTGTTGCCAAACTCTGCCAACAACAGAAATGCTAGTCAAAAAGAAGTATACACACAGAAAACAGTTGAACAATACGATTAACTAGAAAATGAAGAAAAAAGACATTCATCAAACAATATTCTCATCACAATGAGATCAACAGAGAGAGAGAGAGAGAGAGACAGAGAGAGACAGACAGACAGACAGGAGACAGACAGACAGACAGAGAGAGACAGGAGACAGACAGACAGACAGAGAGAGAGAGAGAGAGAGAGAGAGAGAGAGAGAGAGAGAGAGAGAGCACATCTTAATCCAACAATAGTTTTTGTTTTCACTGGTTCATTGAATCCATTTCCAGA
>JADBJO010000929.1:42500-45000 GCA_016801955.1 Conus betulinus
TATTCCATGACTGCAGAGCCCACCGGCGAAAAACGCCACCGTCAAGATCAGCTGCCGTGTGCACCCCAGCAAAAAGGGCTTGTGGCAAAGGTTACACAGGAACTGACGGCAGCCTTGCAGAATCTGATCATCAGACGACCAAGGTATCTGCAGATGGAAGGATGCATGCAAGCTGGCAATAGTGATTTACCAAGAAAGCTTGGGAAACAAATTGCAGGAAAATGGGGTGGCCTGGGGCCAAGAGCTGAACTTCGTGGTGCGTGCGATCAATATTCCCAAATGATCGCCTATACAAAAGACGCCTTAGGGATTAGTTCTTGGTCATGGCGCATCGTGCTGAGCATGAAAAGCTGACGGAACAAGGATTGTTGATTAAATAAGGTTTGACAAACGGCGTGACGGACACTGCCGGTAAGCACGAACTTCCAGTGTGTGGAGCTATACAATCAGGAGAAGATGAAGACTGCATACCAACTTGGGAAACTGTGGCTCTAGCTCCTTCAAACGAAAACAGGTATTAATGAGATCATCAGGGAGTATACAGTAGCTAGGATTTTTTTTTTTTTTTTTTTTTTTGATTTTTTTTATCTCCGATCATCTCCAAATAAGATCGAAAAGCTTAAGTTTGTTATTGTCGCCCAGTGTGTTTGTTGTGGAGCACAAAAGTACCCCCCCCCCCCCACCCCCCCCCCCCCCCCCCCCCCCCCCCCCCCCCCCCCCCCCCCCCCCCCCCAAAAAAAAAATGCTTGCTAAATTTTCGCCGTATCAGGCAGGCACATTGAAGCTTACTTCAGGGGCCCTGCTTACTACTTGAACCCAACCATCCATGCTTAACTTCAACCCAACCCCTCACAATGGTTTCAAAGTCCCAGGGGGTATCCATGTTTAACTTCAACCCAACCCCTCACAATGGTTTCAAAGTCCCAGGGGTGTGTACCTGATACATATGACGTTCCTGTGCGGGGTTAGCCATTCCAAGAACCATCATGTGTTATGCAGCATGTCCTCTGGTCCAGTGACATTGTAGCTAATAGCCGCCACTCATGCTTTCGGTATGTCAACGTGCACTGAAAGTTTATGTGACTTTTTCGTTTAAGTATGTGTTTTTTCCATTGCCAAATGGACGGCAAACATTTTCAGTCATTTGTAGTCCAAGACCGCCATTTCTGGTCGCTTTAGAGCCGTTTTTCTATCCGTTCTGTCTGGTTTGTTATTCCATGCAGATTTGTTGCAGTATTTTTGCTAAGTTTGGAAGAAGTTGGCTGGTGGATGAGGTAGTGAAAGTCCTGGTGAGTTAGTTCCCACAAAATAAGTGTTTTCAAAATCGCCCTCCTGCCTAGACAGCTCATCCACACCTACGTTGACATGTGTGTTGATTTTGATTCTGAATAGTTGAACAAGTTTGTAATTCAATGATAAACCAATTTCACACAGTCTTAGCCTTTTGAGGGTCCCATTACAAACAAGATGGTACTGATAATGAACTGCAGAGTTCTTATGGCCCTTCCACCACATGGCTCTAGCCTTCCCAGGATTCATATGCAAATCTGAGATATGACGTAACATTTCCGGTAAATGTATGTATTAGACAAATGACTTCTGTCGTTGTTGCTTTCTTAAAGACAATCAATACCATCTGTGTTTTGAGAAATTTTGTGTTTATCATTCACAACTACAATACCATGTATGTCTCATTTTCACATGTACTTGACGTAAAAACTTCATTATATGAAATAAATGAGTACGGTAATAGTGGGTCACCATGTCTGAATCCTTGCACTTATCTTAAACCAGTTGAAAACTTGACCGTTAAGGAGGACACACGATTTCTTATTCCTCTAAAAGTTTATTTTCCATTCTGCAAACAGGATGTTAAAAATCAAATGCTTTAAACAATTTGAACACAAAATCTTACCTAGCTAAATCGAACGCTGCCTCGAAATCAATTGTTATTTAAGCACTGGTAAACTGCAATCTTCTGTGTGAGCAGCTGTGTCGTAGATTAACCTTAAATTGTGCCCAGTGTATATGTTCCAGACAAAACCCGTAACCCATTCATCTTCATTAATGAATTCGGTTAACACATCTTCGAGCATTTGTCCATGCATAGTGATCTTCTTTCATCTATAGCATTTAGCAATAAAACTGGCATCCAGTGTTTTATGACACGTCTTTGGTTTATCTCCTGAAGCGCATATAACTGTTCCATGTCTTTGAACACAAGAAACCACACCACCACCACCACCACCACCACCACCACCACCACCACCCTGTTCCTTTGAAATCTGGTACCTAAAGCTGAAAAACAACGACCCGCGTGTTCCCTTAAAAAAAGCGTAAAAAAAATACGGCTGTGAAAACAGGTATTTGTCGTCTTCCATTTTCTATGATGCTAAAATGTCTCTTCTAGAATATTTTTACCATCTCAACCATTTCCCTCATCAGAATCTAAATGTAGAATGTTGTCAACAAGCTCACTCAAACTGAAACCCCTAATTCA
>JADBJO010000929.1:57500-62500 GCA_016801955.1 Conus betulinus
ACACGCACACACACACACACACACGCACACACACACAGAGGGAGAACTCTCTCTGAATTCTGATTATATTTTAATTGTAAGGCCACCCGACCCTGTATACATGGGCACACGTTTGCTGAGGTTTTAAAATGAGAAATGAGTACGGGTCATCAGCAAAAAGGAAAAGTAATTTCCTTCCGATAAGCACACAATTAACACATTGAACAAGGGGAAATAATCAAGGAAAACAAACCAAGGTTAAACAAAAACAATGTTCACTTCCGTTTGAAAGCAATCACAACACATATCATATATAGTAGTTTCCGTTCATAAGTTTATGTCAAGTTTTTCAGTGCATGAAATATATACAGTGCCAAAATTTCTAAGGGACCATCATGTTTTCAGATTGCCCATCAAATACAGAGAGAGAGATGAGGGGAGAGGAGCCCGATGGAGGAGCGAGAGACGACGGAAGGGGAGGGAGGCGAGGATGAGGGAGCTGAAGGAGCCGGACGGCCGAAGAACGAGGAGAGAGAGGTAGGCAGACAGAGGAGGAGAGGAGGAGGAGAGCATGGCGAGAGAGGACAGGCGTGAGAGCGAGGGGGAGTGAGTTGGTGTGAGGAACGAGAGCCGGAGGAGTGGAGAAAAGAGGAAGAGAGAATGAGAGGTGGGGAGAGAGGATGAGAGGAAGGATGGGAGAAAAGGATGAGAAGAGACGAGAGGAGAGAGAGAGAGGAGAGGGGAAGTGGCGAGAGAGACGAGAGAGGATGCTGAAGTGAGCCCTACCAACGGAGAGGCGCGAGAGGGGGAGGGGAGAGAGGGAGATGTGGACAGAGAGTGGAGAGGGGGAAGAGAGAGAGAGGAGGTTGAGAAAGATTGAGGAGGAGGTGGGAGTAGAGAGAAGAGAAGCATACAAAAAATTTGGTTACAATCATCACAAACGGTTAAAAATGCTATTGATTGCGAAAAGATGAGGCAGTGAGAGGGGGTACAAAGATCAAATATACCATTAATAAGAAGCGAGAGAGTGAGAATCTCAGAAAACGCTTAAACTAGTGATTGTTGTTTTGTAGGCGCAATGTCATCATATCATCCTTTAATCAAAATAAAAATAATTGCCACAAAGAAAAATAAGGAGAGGAGAGAGAGGAGAGTATGGGAGAGGGGAGAGGGAGAGAGAGGAGAAGGGAAGAGGAGAGCGAGAGGAGGAGAGAGAGAGAGTGAGAAGAGAGAGGTTGTTTCCTTTTAAATTATTTAGGGACCTAGAGCGGCTTTTTTTTCGGAGGGAGAGAAGAAAAAAGTGTGACACTTTTGGTGGTGTGGGAGTAAGTGTTGTGTGGTGGAGTGGCTGGCGGGTTGGGTTGAAGTGGGTGTGTGTTGTGTGTTGGTGTGGTGGACTTTGTGTTAGCACTGTGTGGATGTGTGGTTGTGTTGTGTGTCGAATGCCATGAGATGTGTGTGTGAGTGGCGTGTGTGCGTTGCAGTGGGGATGAAGCGTTGATGCGTGTGCGACGGGCTGTGTGTGTGTGTGTGGTGTGTGACAGTGTGTATGTGTGGTTGCGGGTGAGTGTGTGTTTGTGGTGTGTTGTGTGTTGGTTGTCGCCATGTGTTGTGTTGGTGTGTGGGTGTGTGTGTGGTGTGTGTGTGAGGGTGGTTGAAGTGAACATTCGTGTGTGTGTGATGGAATGACGTGTGAGGTGTTGAAATGGAGTGATGGTGTGTGTGTGAAGTGCAGTGTGTGTGATGAAGTGGGTTGTGGGTATGTGGGCGTGCGCGAAAGAGGTGCGAGCACGTGCGATTGTGTGGCACGGTGGGGGATTAGGAGCGGCTATGCTTTGGTGAGGTTTGTGTGTGTGTGTGTGTGTGTTGTGTGTGTGGGGGTGTGTGTGGTGTGTGTGTGTCTGTTGTCTGTCTGTATGTCTGTTCTATGTCTGTGGTGTATGTGTGGTATGTGTCTGTTCCGTGTCTGTATGTGCGAAGTGTGGGTGAGTTGTTTTGTGTTGCGTGCGGTGTGAAGTGATATGTTGCGTGTTAAGTATACGCGGCAATGAATGCATCCCGAATGTGTGTTTTGTGTGCTGTGACGTGTGGGTGTGTGGCCGTGGTTCGTTGTGTGGGTGTTGTTGGTGTGTGTGAAAGAGATGAAAGAAAGGAGAGAGAGGGAGGAGCATGTCCACATGTTTGTGGAGCGCATTATTTAGGAGCGCGTCCGTGTTATTCCCATTACTTAATAAATTTTCGCCCAGAGGTGAAGAGCGAAAATTCTAAGCGTCATATTGATTGATGGTGGTGCTAATAATTAAGGGCTGAAATCCGCAACAGGAAAGAGAAGCGTTTCAACACTGCACCACAGTTCAATATGAGTGTTGTTCTGTTATCATAGGTGTATTATCCCATGGAATGTCAAGTTGTTAATCCCATCCTCTGGCTACCCTGCCGTGTTACGGTCAAAACTCCCTCAAAGGACGACGCGCCGTTGCTGGGGAGAGGATGGGGGGGGGGGGGGGGGGGGGGGGAAGAAGAATAGAAAGAAGGGGAGGTGGGGTGGGGAACCAGGGGGGGGGGGGAGAGAAAAACTACCAAAATTTGGAAGGAGAGCAGCCGAGGAGGAAGGGGGGGGGGGGGGCGGGGAAAAGACCGAGGACCGGAACGGGAGGAAGGGGTGGGGGGGGGAAAGAAGAGAAGGAAGAGGAGGAAGAGAGAAAGAGAAGAAAGAAAAAAGAGAGAAGCTAGCGTACGAGGTTTGGGTTTGGAGAGAAAGAGAGAAAAGAGAAGAGCGGGAGGAGAAAGAAAAGAAAGCACACATTACCAAAATTTCGGATACAATCATACACAAACGGTCGTAAAATATGATTGAAAAAGAAAGGGTGGTATCAAAGCATCAAATTATATACACTTAATTAAGACGAGAGCTGAGAATATCAGAAAGAATTAACCCTAGTGATTTGTTGTAGCAATGTCATTCATATCAATCCGTTATACATCAAAATAAAAAATAACCTAGGCCACCAACCGAAAATAAAGAGAGACGGAGAGAGAGATCGATGATTGGGAGACGAAAGAGATAGGGAGAGGCAGATGATCGAAGACCGAAGAGGCTGGGAAAGAGAGCCGAGGGAGTTCGTCGGAGAGGAGAGGATCGATTAGATCTAGAGAGAGAGATTACGGATGAGAGCGTTGTTTCCTTTAAAAATATTAAATAAGGGCTTTTTTTCGCTCAGAAGAAAAAAAAAGTGTGCACTTTGTGTCGTGATTGATGAGTAAGTGTGTGTTGTGTGGCGTTGTGCGTGTGTGTGTGTGTAGTGTGTAGCCATGTCGTGTGTGTGTGTGTGATGGCTGTGTGTGTGTGTGTTGGACATGCATGTGAATGTGTGATGCATGTGCGTGTGCTGAGCCGCTCGAGTGTGTGTGCAGTGCGTCGGTGCCGTGCGTGTGCGTGCTTGTGTGTGGTGTGTGTAGTGTACTGTGTCGCTTGTGTTGTGTGTGTTTGTGTCCGTGGGGGTGTGTTGTGTGTGTGTGTGAGCATGGTGATCATTGTGTGTCGTCATGTGTGTGTGTGATGTGGTGTGTGGTTGTGTGTGATGGTGTCGTCGTGTGTGTGTGAGTGTGCGTTCGTGTAAGGTAGTGCATGCGTGTGCAGGGCTTGATGTGCGTGATGTGTGTGTGATCCCTGATGTCTGTTGTAGTGTGTAGACTAGTGGTGTGGGTGATGTGGCGGAATTGTCAGTGGGCGTGCTCCGCGCCATGATGCGAGCACGTGCGATTGTGTGAGCACGTGGATTAGTGTGCCGGCATATGCTTGTGTGGTGGTTGTGTTGTTCGTGGGTGTGTGTGATTGTGTGTGTGGGTCTTGTGTGTGTGTGTGTGTGAGGGTTTGTCTGGTCTGTCTGTCTGTCTGTCTCTTGTCTGTGTGTCTGTGGTGTGTGTCTGTGTCTGTGCCGTGTGCGCTGTGTGCGCGTTGTGCGTGCGAGTTTGTGCCGTGCGTGTACGTGCATAATGTGCGGTGTACGCTGAGGTATGCGCGAGCATTAGCATGTGTGCTACCTGATGATGTGGTGGGTGTGTGTGGTTGTGTGTGTGGTGCCTGGTGTGTGTGTGTGTTGTGTGTTGTGTGTGGGTGTGTGTGTGTGATGAGAGAGAGAGAGGGAGGGCCATGTCCACATGTTTGTGTGCATTTATTTAGAGCGCTGTCCGGGTTAATTACTTAATAAATTTTACCCCATGGCGCGCGAATTAATTTCTAAACGTCAATATTTGATTGATGGTGGTGCTGATAATTAAGTAAATCCGCCACCACAAAGAGAAGCGTTTTCACACTCGCACACATTGTCATATTATTGTAGTTGTTGGTCTTGTTATCATCTGTGTATTATCCATTTCATTTCAAGTGTCAAATCCCATCCTCTTGCTACCCTGCCGTTTTACTGTCAGCTCCCTCAGAAGACAGACGGAGCGTGGGGGAGGGGGGGGGGGGGGGGGGAAGAAGAGGAAGACAGAGAGGAAGACCAGAGACAGAGACAGGACGGAGACAGAGATAGTAAGACAGAGACAGACAGACAGGCATACAAAGAGAGAGAAGAGAAGGAAGAAGAAGAAAGAAGAAGAAGAAGGCGAGAGAGAGACAGACAGACCGAAACATAACAGGCAGGCAGACAGACAGACAGATAAAAGGCACAAAGACTGAGCGCCAGTCAAACAGACAGGCTGTCAGGCCAGACAAACAGACAGACAGAGAGCGGGAACCGGTTTTTGGAATTCGCACACAGAGGCGCAAGGGAAACAAGAATCCAGGACGGAGCAACGAGTCTGACGGCGGAGGATGACTGGAAAACAGTCGGACTGACTGGAAACAGTCGGGCCAGGGCCAGTGCCGTTACTAGATTGACACCAAGAACTGATCAGGTTCTGGACTCCTTGTCGGACTGCAACTTGGTGGACTGAGCGAAAGTAAATGGGTAATGCGTTTAGCTGTACTGAATTTCTGTTTGTGTGACATTGCCATCAGTGGTACAATTCTGGGA
>JADBJO010000929.1:67500-77500 GCA_016801955.1 Conus betulinus
CAGAAAGCTGAAGAATTACATAAACAAAAACAAACAAATTATAAATACCAAGTGTGAACTGAAAATGTGAACTTCCAAGTGTCTGCTAGAGTAAGACATAGTAACAAGTGTTTATAAAAAAAAAAAAAAAGAATGTGACCAAGTGTCAATTAAAAGGATTCTGACCATAACGAGTAAACAAATGATATGAAGCATCAAGTAAAACGAACAAAAGAAAACTAAAACGAGAAAAAAAAAACTATGCAAAGTTTGAATAAAGAGGGTACTGAATATAAATTGTCTAATACAGAAATATGCTTCAAGTCTGTAGGATGGATATGTTCAAAGTACACAGATCCAGTGTTTCTCTTAAGACGCCAGTTACAAGTATCTCCGAGTTTTGCCAGTAAGATTTCCATTGCACATGTAGGACAAGGCTTTCACCACCTTCTGGTAATCTGACTGGCTCTCTGTCTGCCTCCTGATTGGCTCTCTGTCTGCCTCCTGATTGGCTCCTGATCTGCCTTCTGATTGGCTCTGTCTGCCTTCTGATTGGCTCCATCTGCCTCCTGGTTGGCTCCCTGTCTGCCTCCTGATTGGCTCCCTGTCTGCATTCTGATTGGCTCTTTGTCTGCCTCCAGTTTGCTATGAGCAATTGCTTGGATAGCATACAGGAGGGTACATGGTGACACAGTTTTCATACACATCAACAAAAGACGTGATCTGTGCAAGAGGTGGAAAAAACGCAGAGTGGTAAAGTGTGTGTGTGCGTGTGTGTGTGTATGTGTGTGTGTGTGTGTGTGTGTGTGTGTGTGTGCGTGCGTGCAAGAAGTGGGGGATTGGAGTAGGGGGGTGAAAAGTGGAAATGATGGGTGGACGTGGGAATGGAAGGAGGGAGGGGGTGAGGTTGCCAGATGGGGGATAGATTGTGATGGATGCTTGGGGATAGGTGGGGGGGGGGTTGGGGGGGGGGTGGGGGGGGGGGGGGGGAGGATGGCAACAGGAATGGACAAAGTCCAAAACTGGCTAGAACTAATGTTTCAACGAGTTAATGTGGGTGTTTTCTGTTGCAAATGGGGCTAACCTATCCGAATTATTTCCCTTCTCTCAATCCGTCCACGGTCTTGCCTTGTGTCTTGTTTTGCAATCATCCCTTTTTTTGCCTGAGAAAGCTAAAACAGATCAAATTTATCTTAGGTTATGTTAGGTCAAGGTCTTAAAGCTCATGAGGAAATGCTAAGCTTTCTTCAACGTTTTTCCCCCTCCCTTTCCTTTGAAGTCCTTGGCATTTCATAATAATTCTCTCATCTTCCCCCCCCCCCCCTCTCTCTCTCTCTCTCTCTCTCTCTCTCTCTCTCTCTCTCTCTCTCTCTCTCTCTCTCTCTCTCGTTGTATTTATGTTTAGATCTCTCCCCTGTCTCTATTGTCGTTTCTCAAGGCGTCCCTCAGTGTGTGTGCTTGGCTCTGTGTGTAGCGCGTGAGCGTCCTCAATGAAGTGCTGCATGCGCATGTGCACACGCAAATGGAAGGGGGGGGGGGGGGCGCACACATACGCACACACACACGCGCGCGCGCGCGCGCGCATATGTATAAATGTACACATATACATATATATTTCTATGTGTGTGTATATATATATATATAGGAGATTAAAAAAAAAACACCAACAAACTTGTTTCAAGCTCTCTGCTCTCTTCAGGGTGTTTATTTTGGGCACGCTACCGGTGTTATATATATATGTGTGTGTGTGTAAGCGTGAGTTCTGCATGTGTTTTTCACGTGCCTGTATCTTTTTACAATTTTGGTTTTTTGGGGGGCGTTCAGGGAGGGTGTGTTAAGGAATGGTGTGTTGACAAGAATTTCCATTTGTGCCTGCAATTGTTTATGATCTCACTTTTGAATTCAGAGTTGCTAGATGAGGTTTGCATAATATCAGCCACTTTTCTGTAGAACATAGGTTGCATTTTTTTAGAGATATTATTGTATGGTGCTGCTTTTTATAATTTTCCATGATATATTGTAGTCTATTTTTTTTATCTTAAGTTTCCAAATGTGTTTACTTAGTTCTGTTTGGTTTTTATATTTTTCATTTTTGAAGGACTGTTTATGGTTTGCATATCTAGTTTTAAAATGGTTTGCAGTAATCCCTATGTATGTTTCTTTGTCACTATCAGTTGTTACTGTGGCTTGGTATACAATATTATTGTAAAGGCATTTATTATTCAGGGGGCATTGATCTTTTTAGTGCAGTTACAAGATGTCCTTTTGTTACCCTTTTTGGCTGTGTTGCCTTTAGTTTTGTTAGATGAGTCAATTTGTTTTTTTGAGGTTGGGCATACATGAATATGATAGCTTGATGGTGTTTTTATTGAATATTTTAGATAGTACATGTTCTTTTGGAAATGATGTTATACGAATTTTAAAGAATTCTTTTCCTACATTAGTCTTTATTCTTCCGTCATATGGGGGATTATACCATATGATCTTCCTTTTTCTGTTTTTCTTATTACTGTTCATGTTATTATCTGGGTTGTATTGTAGTTTGTAGTTGTAGCCACTTTTATTCAGTGCCTCTTGGTATTCAACTGAGAAAGTATTCAACAGTTGCAGCAGTTGAATACCAAGAGGCACTGAATAAAAGTGGCTACAACTACAAACTACAATACAACCCAGATAATAACATGAACAGTAATAAAAAAACAAAAAAGGAAGATCATATGGTATAATCCCCCATATGACGGAAGAATAAAGACTATGTAGGAAAAGAATTCTTTAAAATTCTTATAATCTCTAAAATATTCAATAAAAACACCATCAAGCTATCATATTCATGTATGCCCAACCTCAAAAACATGATTGACTCATCTAACAAAACTAAAGGCAACACAGCAAAAAGGGTAACAAAAGGACATCTTGTAACTGCACTAAAAAAGATCAATGCCCCCTGAATAATAAATGCCTTTACAATAATATATTGTATACCAAGCCACAGTAACAACTGATAGTGACAAAGAAACATACATAGGGATTACTGCAAACCATTTTAAAACTAGATATGCAAACCATAAACAGTCCTTCAAAAATGAAAAATATAAAAACCAAACAGAACTAAGTAAACACATTTGGAAACTTAAAGATAAAAAAATAGAGACTAATATATCTTGGAAAATTATAAAAAAGAGCAGCACCATACAATAATATCTCTAAAAAATGCAACCTATGTTCTACAGAAAAGTGGCTGATATTATGCAAACCTCATCTAGCAACTCTGAATTCAAAAGTTGAGATCATAAACAATTGCAGGCACAAATGGAAATTCTTGTCAACACACCATTCCTTAACACACCCTCCCTGAACGCACCCCCAAAAAACCAAAATTGTAAAAAGATACAGGCCACGTGAAACACATGCAGAACTCACGCTTACACACACACATATATATATAACACCGGTAGCGTGCCCAAAATAAACACCCTGAGAGAGCAGAGAGCTTGAAACAAGTTTGTTGGTTTTTTTTTAATCTCCTTTTTAATCATTGTTTAATGCCAACAAAACTTCCCACCAACCGACATCCTTTCTCGGTGACTCATCCTGGTTTTTTCCAAGTCCTAACCTCCTAGAAAATGTTGTAACGGCCAAACCACCATGATAAACGATCCCCAAAGATTCTAAGGATCAATGCGTAGCAGCTCTGCATATCAAAAGACGATTTACAACTGTCGTCCTTTCAAGACCGCCCCAAAAAGCTTGCCACATACCCCAGGCATGGGTTCAGGGTAGGACATCCACCCCAAATGACTGTGCCACACATTAACGAATGACATGACCTCAACTTTGACTGTTACCTAGCATGTGTAGGATTTCACTTTTTACAAAAATTTTCTCCATCGTTTTCTGTCTTTGGCTGTATGTCTGTCTGTCTCTTACTTTTCTTCTGTCTCACTGCCTGCCTCTGTCTGTCTGTCTGAATGTCTCTCAGTCTGTCAGTCTATTTGTCTTTTTTGCTGGCCTGCCTGCTTGTGTGACTGTCCGTCTGTCCGTCTGTCTGTCTGTCTGTCTGTCTGCCTTTGGTCTCATACATGCAAAGTGGTTCTGCTGTTTAATGGTATTGCACCGATCCTGCACTACACACAAAGCATGGAGTGTAGCATGTGTCTGACTGCAGTCTTTCAAAATGCACGGCCGAGGGCTAAGGTAAGTTGAGCAGCGTGTACCCATGCTAAGGTAAGTTAAGCACCGTGTATCCCTGCTAAGGTAAGTTGAGCAGCGTGTATCCCTGCTAAGGTAAGTTGAGCAGCGTGTATCCCTGCTAAGGTAAGTTGAGCAGCGTGTACCCATGCTAAGGTAAGTTGAGCAGCGTGTATCCATGCTAAGGTAAGTTGAGCAGCGTGTATCCCTGCTAAGGTAAGTTGAGCAGCGTGTATCCATGCTAAGGTAAGTTGAGCAGCATGTATCCATGCTATGGGAAATTTAAACAGCGTGTATCCCTGCATTCAATCCTTCGTGATGTGGGTCTGAAACATGTCTGCTGTATCCACTGCAGACTTCACAAAAACTAAGAGTCACGATCTTTTTTGTTGTCTTCTCTTTGACAGACACCCTACATGTTCCTTCTCTTTCACAACTTGCTATTTTTTTTTTCCAGACGTCAGGTCAATAATTAAGTCGACTACAATTTGTTTCACTCTTATCGAACAAGTTGTGCGGGAAAAAAAAATAAACTAGTGCAAGCAAACCCCAGTGACTATGATGGTGATTCAGCGACGAATTATATAAAAGAAGAAAAAGGGAGAAATGAAAGGAAGGGGGAAATGGGACTCAAGAAAAGAATATGAAAGTGAAAAATGTCATCCTGATGTTGCAGGGTATGGGAACCGTTCCACTCTGTCTTGACAACAAAAACATTTGTTTCACCTGTCCACCATCGACTTTCGTCTCCTGGATGGGCGTGGTCAGTGTAACCTGACCTCGTGGTGCATGTCCATTCACGGGGTCTCTCAACGATATAACAACTAAAGTTTCGTGTCGCTCTCACCACAGTAGGGACAGAAACAACATTTTACAGCCACCCGAGGTAGCCAGTGAAGGGTAGAGTAGTGTGAATAGGAACACACAGAGCTATGAATAGGATCCATTTCAGACATGAAAACAACGAGTTCTGTGGTGTCTGACTATCTGCGTGTGCACAGAACATTGTCGCCTCGTCAGCCTTCCTTGGTTTGTAGCGAGGTCTGACTACCCCCTCAGGGACTTTGTCTGACGCACTGTCGATACCCACCCCCCCCCCCCCCCCAAGATTCTGTCCCCCTTCCCCTTCCCATTCCCTAACTCCCCCAAGCCAAGGTGCCGACGTTATGGCCTAACATATATCGTTGGCGGAAGAGAGACGGTGATTCCAATTCAGGGCAGGTAACCTGAAGCAAAAAAAAGCAGTCTCTGTCGATACATGACAATGTTTTGAAAGGACACGAGAGCCGAGATAGCGGATTGTGATTTGTCGTTCAAGACTTAAAAGCTGACGTGCATCAAGGCCCATGTTTTG
Organism: Conus betulinus; assembly: GCA_016801955.1. Taxonomy (NCBI): domain Eukaryota; kingdom Metazoa; phylum Mollusca; class Gastropoda; order Neogastropoda; family Conidae; genus Conus; species Conus betulinus. Next base: position 73,022 of record JADBJO010000929.1, read on the forward strand.
AGGGAGGCTTCATTGCCAGAGCTGGTTGTGAAATCTTGTTTAAGGAAACTGAGTCTGGGAGTAGATTCAATGACTAGATAAAACAAAACCCATTGTTGGATTAAGATGCTCTCTCTCTCTCTCTCTCTCTCTCTCTCTCTCTCTCTCTCTGTATTGCTTTTCTCCAACTTTTTGTCCCTACCCCCTCCCCCTCCTAACACAACCAGCCTGTGTCCTGTTCCCCTCCCCCACCCCACTCTTGAATAGTTGCCGCACAGTTTCCAAATGGAGTCCCTTATGACTGTTTGTTGACGTGAAAGAACAGGAAGAGCTCACAGTCAGAGGGGGCTGGAAAAATGAGGGAATGATACAGCGGCAGCACTCTCTTGAGGGGCCCTCCAAACCTTTCGTTTGAGCGTATGTACTCAAATTCTTGAATGTGAACAAGTTATTGCACCTTGACTTTGTATAAGTGATTGCACGGAGTATCAAATATTAAAGAAAGAAGGGGGCGAGGGTTGGATCATCTCCCACCACTCACCTCCCATGGGACTGAGAAGAACGACGAGCTTCAGTAGAAGGAAAATGGCTACTTCTTTCCTCGCTAAGTCAGGGGACATGTTTCCGAGTTGCCTTTTGAACATGGATGTATGATCAGTGTGCACAGGTAAATCAAACACAACCTCTCTCACCCAGCCCTCATCTTCCTCCTTTGATATTTGATACTTGGTCCTCGCCGCCTGGAACGGTGTGTGTCGGTGATGTGAACTGTACAGACACTGGAAACGAAACTAGAATCGATGAGCAGATCTCAAAATGGTATCACATGTCAACATCAGTTGGCAGACGATCCACAAGAGCCTGCACCAGAGTCATCTCATCTCCAGAGCGGAACTGCTGCCGTCCATTTGCCGTGAAGAGAGGAACACACCACCAGGCTCCTATGTAGTGGTGAAGACGTCAGAAACGCTGGACAGGCAGCACAGCTGGGGCAGAGAGTTCACTGTATAGTCACTGCCCACAACAACGAGTCAAGCACATCCGGGAGAACGTGTTATTTTTGTTGTCTTTTGTTCAAAAGCTCGTTTGATTCTCTGTTGTGAAGCGCTGCCCTATCCCCGAGGAGAACTGAACCCTTTTTTACAAAAAAAAAGATTAAATGGTTTTTATTAAGAGTAACATACAGATCTCTTGAGGCTATTTTTGTATTGAATGAAATGGGTATGTTTAATAAACAAAACAGCACCTGGTTCCCAGCATTATCCCTACCTCGTCCTTCTCAACATTTGCCTTACGGTTAATACTCCTCTCATCCTACACCCAGATCCCCACTCTCAACTACCAGCTTCCTCCTCTCATCAGTCAACACACACTTTTCATCAATACGTTTACATTTTACACTGCCCTGGAGGCATGAAAACCAACAACAGTCGTGTCCCCTCCCTCCTCTCAGACAAACGAGAGAAAACAAAGGAGCTTATAGAATTCACCCTATTTATCTTCTTAAGCAGAGTTTCTACGTCTCCCTCACTTCCATTCCTTCCACCCCCTGCACCCCCACCCCCACCCCCCTCCCAGTCTGCCTTTGCATTTTGATCAGGAAAACACTATTCCCGACTGATGATTCCCTGAAGAGCTGTGGTCATTATCCGTGAGTTCAGACATCAAAGCCTGTGGTGGAGAACATGTTGCCATTGTCCCCTATCCCCTAACAGTCTTTTGGAGTTGACGGACTGTTCTATCTGCAATTGTTCTCTGTCATCAAATAGAAGAAGAAAGCATCGCAACCTCCCCCATCCCCATATTTCCTCCCTATTTTGAATCTGATATTTAAAGCCCCTACAAGAAACAAACCCATTCTCTTCCAATGCTACTTTAAAAGTTTGGCCCATGAGGGCATCAGTCAAAAGGAATGTTGTTGTTTCCATGTCCTATTTTGCTTTAAAAAATGTCTTTTTCAATATATCTACATCCAAACCATTTGACTCACAGAATCTAAAAGTGGAATGTTGTTAACAAGCTCACTCACATTGAAATCGTCAATCTAAGATTTCAGGATGTGCGTGCGTGCGTGCGTGCGTGCGTGCGTGTGTGTGTGTCTGTGTGTGTGTGTGTGTGTGGTGTGTGTGTGTGTGTGTGTGTGTGTGTGTGTTGTTCGTAGAAACCCTTGACTTCATAAAACATAATATTTTCCATCATTGATCTTTCCCATGATTATTCATTAGTGTGGTGATACCATTACCTGCAAACATTCATTTCATCTTACTTCCATTCCTGACTGTGTGCTGACGGTTGGAATGAGCATCACGGCGGTCATTTCACTGAGGGGAGGGGGAGGCGGGGCAAGATGATGAGATCCTTTCACACCTCAGCCACCTCCCTCTCCTACCTTCCCACCCCCCACTCCCACCCCATCTAAAATATTCAGTAGATAGAAAGACAGAGGTGAAGGTGGGGTGGAGTTACAGCTATACCCCTCGACCTCAAACCCATCTTCTCTTTTCCATTCCTTCTCCCCTTTCCCCTCAGACAAGAAGAGAGAGGAAGAGAGAGAGAGAGAGAGAGAGAGAGAGAGAGAGAGAGAGAGAGAGAGAGAGAGAGAGAGAGAGAGAGGAGAGAGAGAAGAGAGAGGGAGAGAGAGAGAGAGAGAGAGAGAGGAGGGAGGGGAGAAAGAGGGAGAGAGAGAGACGCGAATGCGAATGCGAATGAGAATGAGAATGCGAATGATTAATTCAGATTGAAGCCATAGCCAACACTGAAGGGGTGACACACGCAATACAACGCACAAGAAGGATTCTCAGTGATGGAAATGAAAAGAAAAGGCCATTACACATATATACACAACGCAAACTGAATCTACTGTTGTATTCGCTTTGGAGCTTCATGTATGTGCATAGCAAGATCGAAGAGAACATTTTCACTTCTTGCTGCTAACAGTAAGTTGACTAAAACTGCAGGGGTTCAAATTTAAATCTAAGGTCACTGATCGCTGGACAACAAAGTAAATAAAATGTATTTCATCTTCCTCTGCTTATCACAGAGAGAGAGAGAGAGAGAGAGAGAGAGAGAGAGAGAGAGAGAGCGAGAGAGAGAGAGAGAGAGAGACAGACAGAGAGATGGACAGAGGGAGGAGGGGAGACGTGAAGGTGGGCTGAAGTGGGGCAAAAAAAAAAAAAAAAAGGGTCACAAACACAAGTTACAGTCTGAACGTAATGTGTTACCATACACTTTTTTATTTCCTGAAGTGACGAGAAGCGGAGTCGGTATTATTTGGCCGTCGCTGTCCATTTCATCATAAACTGACGTCTTTACTAAGCCACTTTGTCGAGATCCCGAACATCATTACTCTGGGTGAACAGTCAGTCACACAGTGATGAAGATCAGGATATGGCAACTACAACTGACCGTTACAGCTGAAGACACTCCTTTCTGCGCCAGAGGTGTGTATGTGCCAAACTCTTTGGACTTTCGAATCATGATCTTCGAGTCATCACCGTCAACAGTGTTTGCCTGGTCAAAACAAAATACGAAGTCAGATGCGGTGTGAGGTATGGGAAGGATGAGTGGGAAGGGTGACGTCAGATCTGGTGTGAGGGTATGGGGATGAGTGGGAAGGGTGACGTCAGATCTGGTGTGAGGTATGGGGATGAGTGGGAAGGGTGACATCAGATGTGGTGTGAGGAATGGGGGGATGAGTGGGAAGGGTAAAGTCAGATGGTGTTGTGAGGAGTGGGGGATGATGGGGAAGGGGGATGTGGGGTGAGGTATGGTGATGTGGTGTGGGAAGGGGGGAAGGGTGAAGTCAGATGTGGTGTGAGGAATGGGGGGGATGAGTGGGTGGGAAGGGTAAAGTCAGATGCGGTGTGGAGGGAAGGGGGGGATGAGTGGGAAGGGTTAACGTCAGATGATGAGGAATGGTGTGAGTGGGAAGGGTTACGTCAGATGTGGTGGGAATGGGGGGATGAGTGGGAAGGTTGACGTCAGATGTGGTGTGAGGAATGGGGGGGATGAGTGAGGAAGGGGGAAGTCAGATGCGGGTGTGAGGAATGGGGGGATGAGTGGGAAGGGTCTCTTCTTCCATGAAAGGGGCGGAACTAAGGGCTGGCCGATATGTGTGTGTGTGTTTTTTTTTTTTTTGGTGTGGTGTGTGTGTGTGTGTGTGTGTGTGTTGTGGTGTGTGTGTGTGTGTGTGTGTGTGTGTGAGGACTTTTTAATGTTTTGTTCGTTTTTTTTGTGTTTTTTTTTTTGCTTCGTCGTTGTTGTTTCCCTGCTGCCAACATTGTAAATTCCTTCTCATGGTTGGGGTCTTTTTGTTTGTTTGTTTTGAAGTGGGGGTCGGGGGAGGGTGTTAGAAATAGGAGGGGAGACAACCCTAATGAAGGAAAATTGGGGAATTCAAGAAATTTTTAGAACCTTTGAATCCACCTCCCTCCCCTCCTCCTTTTCCCCATTCTAGCCCTCTCAAATTAACATAACGTAGGATGGCTTTAATAGAATAGA
>JADBJO010000929.1:105000-120000 GCA_016801955.1 Conus betulinus
CCTGCCCGTTCCTTTGTGTGATAATGGGCAACTGACTTTTATATTACCTGAAACAGGCTTTGCTTCTTTCGGTGCTGCCCTTTGTAATTGATCATTGAAAAGAAAGCTAGTGTGATGCCGTAACCAACAAAAATCAGCATTCATGCCTTTCACAGAGGGACATTGTATCAGATGCTTAGCTTCAAAAAGTTATTCCTGTCTCTAATTACTCTCAGAAAGAAGGAAATCGTTTTTTAAAACTGTTCATCAACACACAAAGCAAAATTAAGTATGTGGAAGAATTTCTTACTTAGATGCTCCCGCGTCTTGCGACGCATGAGGCAGTCATGTCGCTCCACTGTGCACGGTCCTCAGCCAGTCTGCTGGTGTGTCACTCCATCCTCTGTCAACAAGTCTGAGGTCTCTCTCCGCTAAGAATTTCTCAGGGTTTATTGTCAAACACCTAGATATTTTGCTTGATGTCTGCTCTCACATCTACACAGAAAGATGGATCCTACCAGTGTCTTCTTGCTCTGATGTGTGACATTTACTGGGAAGTAGTTGAGACGACTGCAGGCGTAAATCTAAACAAACCTGTTGGCGGTTCGCTAACATTTGTTTAAGATTTATTTACTGAGAAGCTGAGACGATCTGATTCACCCGATGACTCTTCAGTCTTGTTATGGCGGACATGACAATGAAGATGCCCATTCTGATCTCTTTTATTGATCTGCTGACCTTGCCCTGAACAGACTCTGGATGCTGGAAAATGGTCTCGTTTCTTCCCGTGTGTGTACATCCAGTGTGATTCTGACATTTCCATACAGTCTAGGTCCGTTCTCCATACTGCCTGAGTCAACATATAAGAATGTAAGGAGAAATACGACGTCAGCAGACGAAACGGCATTCAGAAACCGACCCCCTTGCCATAGAGGGAAGTCACAAGTCGGCGAGAACTACATCAGCTGTGTGTTCCTGCTACAATCTGCTGTTCAGAAGGATCACAGAACAGAGACTGCTGTACTGTGTGTTCTGGAGACTCTGCTGACGAATGCAGATGATAGATTTAATCTCCTTGAGCGCTTTCCTTGACCTCGGAGCGTCATTCGCCACGTTGGGTCATTCCATCGTCTGTAAGAGGGTAAAGGTCACTTTCTGGTGCTCCCAGTTAAAGTCCTTGATTAGTTTGTGTTTCACATCACTAGTCGTTGTCAGTCATGTGTGGTGTTCCCCAGGGCTCTGTGTTGAGATCTATATAGTGTTTTTCACTCTCAACTTTCAGCTCTCGTACGGCATTGTTTCAAACACAGGGTTATGACTTCTTTGAATATACAGATGAAGAAGTTGTCAAAAACTTAACCACAAGCTGAATTTCGCAATGTTCGAAGCAGTACTGAATTATACAATTATGACGTTTTCCCTCCTGGGTGAACGGCAACAAGGGTATGCTAAACATTCACAAACCTGAAATAGTGCTCATTGGTGCTCTCTCTCTCTCTCTCTCTCTCTCTCTCTCTCTCTCTCTCTCTCTCTGTCTGTCTTTTCATGATGACAAAAGGCGTTGTTTCTCCCACAGTTTTTTGATCCATGTAACTATTTGGTCACCCTTTAAGGGGATAGCATCTCTCAAAAGATGCAAGTCAAGATGCACATACGATTCTTATTTAGCGTTGGCACTAATATGACTGACAATATTTGGGTTCTAAAACACAGCAGAGCTGACAACTCAACTAACAACACACTTTGTCCCTGAGCCCTGTCCCTCCTATCCTTTGTAGTATCCACATGTACTTGGGAGTTAACAAGAATTATGGAAAACTTTGAGACACAAAATGTTAGGGTTTTTTGTCCTTTCTGAAAGTTTTCCTTTTTCTTGATAACCTTTTATGATCTGAGCGACGTCTTTTTTATGCATTCCAATTTCTTTTTTTAAATGTAATAGACAGCTCCCCTTCGCGTTGGGCATGATCTGTCAATAGTTGATGTAGAGCCTCTTCTGAATTATTTCTGGGTGTAAGCACCCACCCACCCCCCCACCCTCTGCCCTATAACCCGCCGATCGATTAAAAGCTACTGTAACGCCCTCTGGAGTGTTAAGGCTCTCGAGTCTCCCGGATAGTGACCCTGTTTCAGGACCTTCTCCTGCTGGCTGTTAAAGAGTGTGTGTGATTGAAAAGGTTCATTGGTTTGAATTGTACGTGGAGTTGTGCTGTCAAATAATATTTGCGTCTTGCTGTAGCTGAGTGGCAGGTACTCGGTGAGGGTTTCTCTGTGTGTTAGGGCTCATCTCTCCTTCCTTACCAAATTGCCTTGTCTCCCACATGCATACACACAATCAGACAGACAGCTTTGTGACATTTTGGCGGCCTCGAGGTTCTCTCGCGCTTTGTCATGTATGCTCTCTCTCTCTCTCTCTCTCTCTCTCTCTCTCTCTCTCTCTCTCTCTCTCTCTCTCTCTCTCGTATAAAACACCTTTTTACACACACCCCTTTTACGTCAGGTGGTGGTGGAATTTATTGTTTTGTTGCCTTCCCTTTCGCTTCCCAACTCCAAGTGTGCAGGGAAGCCTTATTGTATTGGGGGGGTGGGGGCCGGGGCACTGAGGACTCAGTTCTTTCTTCTTCTGTTACCTGTGAACCCTGTCTGCCTCTTTTTTTTTCTGTCTATCTTCAGTACGGAACCCCACTCGCCTCTTTTTTTCTGTCTATCTTCAGTACGGAACCCCACTCTTCTGTGTCTTACAAAAATTGGTTGCCCTGTGTAGTTTGTGCGTCCCTCTCCACTGTCTTGTTCGCTTTGTTGTTTTTTTTTTTTGTTTGTTTTTTTTTGTTTGTTTGTTTGTTTGTTTTTTTTTTGTTGTTGTTTTTTTTTTTTTAGTGAACTCATTTTTCTTTTGTGTGCGAGTGGATTTCCATTTCCTGCAGTTGTTCCCTGGAAAGAGCATAATACCACTGATTTCTGGAAAAGTGAAACAAGAATTCGGGAAAACAGTTCTTATCAGTTGGATAAGCAAGTATGCTTCCATGCTCTGTCGCCTTTACTTGCAACAGTGAGAGGAGTGGTCAGGAAAGCATCATTTCCTGTTATAAACGCTGTCGTTTAGGGTGGCACACTGTGCTTTGGGGGGAATAAGGTCACTCGGGGATCTTTGAAGTGTTGCATAACGAGCTGTTTTCCAAGGTCAGGTATGAAATATTCCATGTGCGGTTTTTTTTCCCCGCTCTGGGGTTCCGAGTTGACCGGATGCAGACTGCCCCTGGGATCTCTCAGATACAATTTGACGGGTGCTTTTTTTTTTTCATAATGATCTCAGACATATTTTTCATGGGAGGTGTGTATGTGTGTGTGTGTGTGTGTGTGTGTGTGTGTGTGTGTGTGTGTGTGTGTGTGTGTGTGTGTGTGTGTGTGTTTGTGTGTGTGTGTGTGTGTGTGAGTGTGTATGTGTTTGTGTGCGTGTGTGCGTGCGTGCGTGCGTGTGTGCGTGCGTGCGCACGCATGCGCGTGCGTGCGTCTGTGAGTATGAGTATGAATGTATGAGTGTGTGTGCGTGTGAGTGTGTGTGGTGTGTGTGTGTGTGTGTGTGTGTGTGTGTGTGTGTGTGTGTGTGTGTGTGTGTGTGTGTGTGTGTGTACGTGTGTGTGTGTGTGTGTGTGGGTGTGGGTGGGTGTGTGTGTGGGTGTGTATGTACGTGTGTGTGTGTGTGTGTGTGTGTGTGTGTGTGTGTGTGTGTGTGTGTGGGTGTGTGTGTGGGTGGGTGTGTTGTGTATGTACGTGTGTGTGTGTGTGTGTGTGTGTGTGGGTGGGTGGGTGTGGGTGTGGGTGTGTGTGTGTGATGAGGGGGATGTAGGGAAGGTGATATGTGAGTGAGTGTGTCTGACAGAGTTTTTCCATCTATCTTTATCTGAGTGCAGGCATATGTGTGTATATGTGTTTGAACCCTGGTATGACAATATGCTGCATGCAAACACGTACTGAAACTGAGGAGAGAAAAAAAAACCCACTAATATCAGATTCTAGCAAGCCTGTGCAAAATCATGACAACAAACGAACTCGTTGGACAGAACCAATTTCCCACTTTCATCCATCCGGCGCTGCTCTGGAACAATCAGCGGGGATTGGAACTTTGAACACGTTGTAGCCGGCAGCTAGCCGAGGGGGCTTTAGCCCTCGGCGGCACCTAATATACGGAAAATGTCAGACGATGATGGAGAATAGAAGGTATAGGAAACCATTTGCATCAGAAGATCGAAATCATTGTCCAAACAGGGATTATCATGGCAGCAATAGCTTCTGCTTCGGTGTTAAAGTAGTAATCCTCACTATCAGGACAGGTATTTGTCGCATGAAAACAGTACTCATTACTTGAAAACAAGTGTCTGTTGACGCTGTTGAGACTTTAAATCAATGAGTCAAGAGAAAGAACACAACCTTCATGACTCTGATCAGTCGTGAGTCACAAAGAAACCATTAATTTTGTCAGTTACGTCCGGCTTCCGGGTATCGTGTGCCTTTGCAGAACAGGTTTCAAAGGTATTTAAAATAACTCCGCCAGTTAACATGGACAAACGAATTACAGGACAAAACACGACGCGTTTCGACCTCGTAGCTCCTCTTCAGGCACGAGAAAAAACGCTCAGGACACCGAAAATGAAGAACGAGCAACCGAAACGAAAATGTGCCAAATACGAGAAGATAAGCGATTGTTCGTTCATTTTCCTGGTCCTGAATGTTGTTTATCTTGCCTGAAGAAGACCTAAGAGGCTAAAACGTGTCGTCTTCTGTCTTATAATTCGTTTGTCCATGTGAACTGGCGTGGCGGAGTCATTTCGAATACCTTCTAAACTTGGCAGAGCAAATCTGCACAGTGACTCAGGCTCGTGTCAAGTCTTGTCAAACCTTCAAAACAGCAGCGTCACTGTGATTGAGCAGTTGAAGCAGTAAACTGTTTCCTTACCTTGATTGACGTTCTAATGCTTCACTGCAGGGGCAGGGGAGCTGTCTGACTCAGGAAAGGCCGCACAGGTCGTGGTGGAGTGTCAAAAGAAGATCTTTGAAGATCCCCACTTCATACCCCGCAACTGTGAATTCATACGTTAGAGGGTCATAGCGAGACATGCGGCTTTTTTATCTCCTTTTTTTTAAACTATCCAGACATGTTCCATTGGGCTGAGATCGGATGACTGTACAAGTCCTAGCAAGGTCGGAATGGGCTGCTGTTGTTTCTGCAGTTTCTCTTCCTAGCAACTGGGGAATGGAGGCGTTGTTTTCTTGGAGGTGGCATTGCTCCATAGGAAATAATGGCTTACCATGTGCGTGGACCTGGTCTCAGAGAGTCTGAATGTATTTCCAGGAGTTCATTACTCCCACAATGACAATGTTCCCCACGCCAAAGGAGCAGTTCAGCCCCCGCCCCACTGTCCCCTACATCAAAGGAGCAGCTCAGCACCGCCCCAATGTCCCCCACACCAAAGGAGCAGTTCAGCCCCGCCCCACTGCCCCCTACATCAAAGGAGCAGTTCAGCCCCGCCCCACTGTCCCCTACATCAAAGGAGCAGCAGCTCAGCACCGCCCCAATGTCCCCCACACCAAAGGAGCAGTTCAGCCCCGCCCCAATGTCCCCCACACCAAAGGAGCAGTTCAGCCCCGCCCCACTGTCCCCTACATCAAAGGAGCAGCTCAGCACCGCCCCACTGTCCCCTACATCAAAGGAGCAGTTCAGCCCCGCCCCACTGTCCCCTACATCAAAGGAGCAGTTCAGCCCCGCCCCACTGTCCCCTACATCAAAGGAGCAGCTCAGCCCCGCCCCACTGTCCCCTACATCAAAGGAGCAGTTCAGTCTCGCCCCACTGCCCCCTACATCAAAGGAGCAGTTCAGCCCGCCCCACTGTCCCCTACATCAAAGGAGCAGTTCAGTCTCGCCCCACTGCCCCCTACATCAAAGGAGCAGTTCAGCCCCGCCCCACTGTCCCCTACATCAAAGGAGCAGTTCAGAACCGCCCCAATGTCCCCCACACCAAAGGAGCAGTTCAGCCCCGCCCCACTGTCCCCTACATCAAAGGAGCAGTTCAGCCCGCCCCACTGTCCCCTACATCAAAGGAGCAGTTCAGTCTCGCCCCACTGCCCCTACATCAAAGGAGCAGTTCAGCCCCGCCCCACTGTCCCCTACATCAAAGGAGCAGTTCAGCACCGCCCCAATGTCCCCCACACCAAAGGAGCAGTTCAGCCCCCCGCCCACTGTCCCCTACATCAAAGGAGCAGTTCAGCCCCGCCCCACTGTCCCCTACATCAAAGGAGCAGTTCAGTCTCGCCCCACTGCCCCCTACATCAAAGGAGCAGTTCAGCCCCGCCCCACTGTCCCCTACATCAAAGGAGCAGCTCAGCACCGCCCCAATGTCCCCCACGCCAAAGGAGCAGCTCAGCACCGCCCCACTGTCGCCCACACCAAAGGAGCAGTTTCAGCCCCGCCCCACTGTCGCCCACACAAAGGAGCAACTCAGCCTCGCCCCACTGTCCCCCACACCAAAGGAGCAGCTCAGCTCCGCCCCACTGTCCCCTACATCAAAGGAGCAACTCAGCCTCACCCCACTGTCGCCCACACAAAGGAGCAGTTCAGCCCCGCCCCACTGTCCCCTACATCAAAGGAGCAGCTCAGCACCGCCCCAATGTCCCCCACACCAAAGGAGCAGCTCAGCACCGCCCCACTGTCGCCCACACCAAAGGAGCAGTTCAGCCCCCCCCCACTGTCGCCCACACAAAGGAGCAACTCAGCCTCGCCCCACTGTCCCCCACACCAAAGGAGCAGCTCAGCTCCGCCCCACTGTCCCCTACATCAAAGGAGCAACTCAGCCTCACCCCCACTGTCCCCCACATCAAAGGAGCAGTTTCAGCCCCGCCCCATTGTCGCCCACACCAAAGGAGCAGCTCAGCTCCGCCCCACTGTCCCCTACATCAAAGGAGCAACTCAGCCTCACCCCACTGTCCCCCACATCAAAGGAGCAGTTCAGCCCCGCCCCACTGTCCCCCACACCAAAGGAGCAGCTCAGCTCCGCCCCACTGTCCCCTACATCAAAGGAGCAGTTCAGTCTCGCCCCACTGCCCCCTACATCAAAGGAGCAGTTCAGCCCCGCCCCACTGTCCCCTACATCAAAGGAGCAGCTCAGCACCGCCCCAATGTCCCCCACGCCAAAGGAGCAGCTCAGCACCGCCCCACTGTCGCCCACACCAAAGGAGCAGTTCAGCCCCGCCCCACTGTCGCCCACACAAAGGAGCAACTCAGCCTCGCCCCACTGTCCCCCACACACAAAAGGAGCAGCTCAGCTCCGCCCCACTGTCCCCTACATCAAAGGAGCAACTCAGCCTCACCCCACTGTCGCCCACACAAAGGAGCAGTTCAGCCCCGCCCCACTGTCCCCTACATCAAAGGAGCAGCTCAGCACCGCCCCAATGTGTCCCCCCACACCAAAGGAGCAGCTCAGCACCGCCCCACTGTCGCCCACACCAAAGGAGCAGTTCAGCCCCGCCCCACTGTCGCCCACACAAAGGAGCAACTCAGCCGCGCCCCACTGTCCCCCACACCAAAGGAGCAGCTCAGCTCCGCCCCACTGTCCCCTACATCAAAGGAGCAACTCAGCCTCACCCCACTGTCCCCCACATCAAAGGAGCAGTTCAGCCCCGCCCCATTGTCACCCACACCAAAGGAGCAGCTCAGCTCCGCCCCACTGTCCCCTACATCAAAGGAGCAACTCAGCCTCACCCCACTGTCCCCCACATCAAAGGAGCAGCTCAGCTCCGCCCCACTGTCCCCTACATCAAAGGAGCAACTCAGCCTCACCCCACTGTCCCCCACATCAAAGGAGCAGCTCAGCACCGCCCCACTGTCCCCTACACCAAAAGAGCAGTTCAGCCCCGCCCCACTGTCCCCTACACCAAAGAGCAGTTCAGCCCCCGCCCCACTGTCCCCTACACCAAAGGAGCAGTTCAGCCCCCGCCCCACGCGTTTCAGATGCGGGGGATCACACACTACACTCACGCATTCTGGTCACTGCTGTCCAGAGAACTTTCACAGCACTGTTGCTCCGACGTTGTTCAACTAAATCATCATTTCGTCACCGAATAAAACGTACATCTAACGATCACTGACGGTGGACTTCAGTTTGATGTGACCTTGTTTTGCCCTGAACATTCTGTTAGCTTCCTTATGTCCCCTTTTTACAGCATTGTCTTGAAACCCATTGAATATTTTTTTTCTGCACAATCCTTTGCAAGTCATTCACCCAAAGTGTTAATTGTAACAATTAACCTTTCTAAGACCGGCAGAAACAAGCCAAAACATGTTGACGTAGCGTGGTTATTTATTCAATATCGTGAATTTTGAAACTCACTTTCCATTATTCCAGTCAGGGGAACTCGTTTCAGATATCTGTAATTCTCACCATCTTTCTGTTCAGTTAACATGCACCAAAATAACGATATTATCGACCTGTCTGTATCATCACTGAAATCCTTACCCTAGTGTTGCAATGGTCTCAAACATAAGAAGATGATCCTTGTAAATTAGGTCAAGGCGCTGGCGTCTGCTTTTTCCCTAGGATTTATCACGCTTACTTCCCTTCTTCCCTTACTTCCCTTCTTCCGAGCTTGTACAAACGGTAGCAACAGAAAATAGGCAACGTTAACACACACAAAACGAAAAATACGTGGCACGTACATCCTCGTGATCAGTTTGACAATGATGAGATGATGCCAGCGCGCCTCATGAGTCATCAGTCATGAGTCACAGTACATGGTCATAATCATGTTTTGCCACACTGTGTCACGCCGAAGGGCAACCCCTAGAAATGTCGAAACATTATCAATAATTACTTTTATTATTGCTTTAACACTTATTCAATAATCGGGCCTGTTTTTGTTTTTTTTTTTCGTAAGAAAATGACTGTGTGGACTGTCGGTCCAGTATATGTGGTTTTGCATAGCTATATAAAACACAACTTCTGCCGGAACATTCACATTTCTCATTTCTCATTGACCCGCTGATTATATTCCGTTGCCTCGCGCTGGGGCTATACATCGTAGAGGCGCGTCCCATGGTTGGCGGATCGGGGATCCCTCAAGCCTCACGTTTGGAGGGTGCACAGAATAATACGGAAGAAGGAAGGTGCCGCGAACCAACATAGCCTAGGAGAAGGGAAACTTGGAGTCCCAGCCCGCGCTGTCTGGTGTACATTAGTCACGTATTACCAGGGTAACCAGACAGCCATGAGCTGCCCGGAAGTCGGATTGTCGGTTGAGGCCAGCGGGCAGATCTCCTGCAGAGTCAAAAGCACACGAGAAGGCCAGACACAACCACATCTCAACCAATATGGCAGTATGGCCGTATGGTCGTACTTCGTTGTAGCAGCTAGAAGTCACAGACTGAGCTTGAAAGCAGTGAAAATGAAGACAGGAAAAAAAAATGTAAGGTCTATAACGTGGGAAGTATCGGAAGTGAGTTTTAAACTTATTTTAGAGTGTTCTAGGAATATGGTACTTCAAATACACTAATAACCTGATGATACAACTCCCCACTGTCCATGTTAAATATTGATAATTTATTTCAGACTAGAAAAAAACAAAATCAATGTCGGAAGTGAATTTAATTTTATTCTAGAATGTTTTAGAAATATGGTACTTTAAAACACACTGATACCCTATGAATACCACTCGCCAATGTCAATGAGGAATGTGTGCAATTTAATTCAGTCTGGAAGAAAATTACAACTGATGATTTTTTAAAACTGGGGAAGGGCGCATAAACCATTCTTTTTTTTGAAGATGCTTGAAGTGTTTATTGCAAATTAGGGCGTCCATGGTATGCCAGATGCAAACGTTAATATTGAGAATTGATTAACCTCTATTTCGTTTCCTTGCTATTCCATGTTCCGCATTAAGCTGCTCGTTAGTAATCTGTTATGCTTTTATATTCTGTCCTCTATACCCACAAAAGGTTGACAGGATTAACCTTCCGGAGTATTGAATCTTGACGTAGATATATCGTGGGCATTCTAAGCACGTGAATTCCTTTACAAGACGATGACGACGATGATGATGATAATAATGACAATGAGGAGGAGGAGGAGGAATGATGATGGTGGAATGATGATAGTGATGGTGGTGATGACAATGATGACGATGATGACAATGACGATGATGATGATGATGATGATCATCATCATCATCATCATCATCATCATCGATGATCATGACGACGATGACAGTGATAATGATGACGACGATGATGTCGATGATGATGACGTGGTCGATGACGACGATGATGATGAATGAATGAATGAACCGGAGGCTTGCTGAGGCGCAGATGGGTGAAGGTGACAGACAGGCAGGACAGAGGAGCAAGGAACAAGGAGCTGGAACCTTGCAGAGCTGTAAAGTAGGGTGTAGGGAACCCAGCCCTTAACCCACGAAACAACGGCCGATGAATGAGGCGGGAATGAATGAATAGAATGAACCGGAGGCTTGCTGAGGCGCAGATGGGGTGAAGGTGACAGAAGACAGGCAGGACAGAGGAGCAAGGAACAAGGAGCTGGAACCTTGCAGAGCTGTAAAGTAGGGTGACAGTAGGGAACCCAGCCCTTAAGCGTGTTAGAGGTTGGGGGGGGGGGGGGGGAGAAGAGGAGGGAGGACGGGTGACGAAACAGGGTGGAAGATGACGCAAGCGTGTTAGAGGGGGGGGGGGGGGGGAGGGGGGGGGAGGTGGGGAGGGAGGGAGGTAGAGTGCGTAGAAGGGTCGTCGAAAGGAGATGCTGTTGGAGGAGGGGGGAGGGGCGGGGGGGGGTTGAAGTTGGGATGGAGGAGGGCAATGGAGAGGGAGGGATTCCGAGTGTGCTGCATGCATATTTCTTTCAAACGGTTTGAGAGGATGTGTGTGAGAGAGAGAGAGAGAGAGAGAGAGAGAGAGAGAGAGAGAGAGAGAGAGAGAGAGAGAGAGAGACTTTGACACTTTGATCTTTTCTTTTTGTCATTACCAAAAACACGTCTTTTGACAAGGGAGCTAACAGGATGATAACTTTTTCCTCCGTTCGTCAGGAGCAAATATTACACCGTTAAATCCAGTGTGAATCAAATCACAACCTAACAAAACTCAGAAAACTGGGACTTACCCTGATATCCCACACACTAGTACTATAGTTATATCAGAAAGAAAAACAAACAAACCGAAATTGTAAGATTATAGACTAACTCGACCATCCACTCAGTGAAAATGATGCTCTTACATCTTATTAATTTCTTCTATATATATATATTAAATAGAATCATTCATTCATATATCTCTTCAAACACAGAAAGAGAGAGAGACAGAGACAGACAGACAGAGACAGACAGACAGACAGACAAACGGACGGACGGACGGACGGACGGACAGACAGAGAGGAGAATGGGAATAGTCACAATGGTAAAGGAGGAGTGGCTGTAGGTGGAAACTTTTGGAAAGGTTGGGGGTTGTGGGGTTAGGGGTTTGGGGGGTTGAGGGTTACGGGGTTGAGGGGGGGGGGGGGGGGTTGAGAAGAGATATTTGTGATAAGTGTGAAATCTGCGTTTTAATAAGTGCGGATGCACGTCTCTCTGTCTGTCCGAGTATGTGTGTGTGTGTGTGCGTGTGTGTGTGTGTGTGTGTGTGTGTGTGTGTGTGTGTGTGTGTGTGTGTGTGTGTGTGTGTGCGTGTGTGTGTGTGCGTGTGTGTGTGTGTGTGTGTGTGTAGTGTGAGTGTGTGTGTGTGTGTGTGTGCGCGCACGCGCTTGTGTGTGTGTGTGTGTGTGTGTGTGTGTGTGTGTGCGTGTGTGTGTGTGTGTGTGTGTGTGTGTGTGTGTGTGTGTGTGTGTGTGTGTGTGTGTGTGAAAGAGAGAGAATTTGGGGCAGCCAAGAGGAGAAGACAAGAAGCAGACAGAACACAGAGACAGGGAGACAGAAATGAAGGGACAGCTTCAGACGCCAGCCGTCCATTTAGCCGGATGAAACAGTGGATTACAGTTGCCCATGGAAACTGGCTTGAGGCGACGTTGTTGTTACACAGTGCCAAAACCCTCCCGTGGGCAGCGACATAGCAGAAAATGTCCAATTTCATCATTTCCCTTATGTCTAGGTTTAATTCTAGTCAATTGCCTAGCACTGTCTCCTTGATTTAAGTTTATTTTTCATTTTGTATGTCACTCGAATCCTTTCATTAAATTAGTCGTTAAAGGTGTTCATTATGTTCTTTTCGCTTTTCTGTTAATTTTTTTATTGTAGATGATGAACGGAAGCGTCGTCCGACTGGTAAGTGTTCCTTGTGTAATTTCTTAAGATTTACAACGGTCTACGTAGGTCGTATGTATATGGTTTGGACAGCATTTGGTCATTTTCCCCCCTTTGCTTTGTTTGGTGGTGTTGGGTGGTTTTAATTTGCTCGTCATTTGTTAAGACTGCCTGACAATGTTCAATATTTTGTTTTGACCAGTGGACACAATTTGCAAGCCATGAGTACACTGACTGCATTTTAAAAAATGAGAAACTATGTGCGAAGCGAGCCATCAACAGTGTGTTTCTCTCTGTTTCCAATAAAGAAAAAAATTTTGCCAGCAAGACTAGCTGTATTTCTGTTCCGAAAAGTGAAAAAAAACTCAATGTAAGCCTAACAGTGGTTGTTTTTGTTTTTTCCTAAAAGAGAAAAACTGTTCGCGAGCCAAAAAAAAGTGACTGTTTCTCTCTGTTTTCAACGGTAAAAAAGACTCTTTATGAGCCCCCCCCCCCCCCCCCCCCCCCCCCCCCCCCCCGCGCCCCCTCCCCCCCCCCCCACCCCCCCCAAAAAAAAAACGACAGTGACTGTATTGCTCTGTTTTCTGTAGTGAAAAACCTACTTGCGAGCCAGAACGTCATGGACAGTATTTAACTGCTTCTAATGAAGAAAATTATTTGCAATCCTCAAAGTTATTGCACTTAAATTTTTCCAACTTTTTTGGCAGCCAGAAACCTCTGTGACTGCACTTGACTGCTTTTCACAGTGTTGATCATTCACGAAGCAGAACACACAGCGACTGAACTTGACTCAACGGAAAACATTATTCTTCGAACAGAAAACGCAGTGAGTGCATTTGATTAGTTTCCTCACTGTTAACTATTCAAACCAAGAAAAACGCGGTAGCTGCATTCATCTATCTGCAACACTGACAACTTTTCAAAACCAGAAAAACACAATTACCAGCCGCCATGGTGAAGTGGTTAGCGTCGCAGACTCCCGGCTGGGAGGTCGTGGGTTCGAATCCCATCAGAGTCATGTGGGATTTTTCTGCTCCGACTGGCTCCTACCCACAGTTGAATTTGCTACGGGCTCAGTTGGGAAGACTGGGACCACACAGTCGAGTTTCATGCACTTAATGGATGCGTCTCTGAGAGTGTTGCTCGAGTTTTCCTGACTAACAGTGCAGGTGTCTGTATCTCTCGGGCCTGGTTGACGCCGGGATATATTATGAAGGAAGCGTAGAGTACAGCCCTGTCA
The DNA here is from genome assembly GCA_016801955.1 of Conus betulinus. Lineage (NCBI taxonomy): Eukaryota > Metazoa > Mollusca > Gastropoda > Neogastropoda > Conidae > Conus > Conus betulinus. The sequence continues at coordinate 118,505 of JADBJO010000929.1, forward strand.
TGCAGTCTCAGACCGGAATGGAAATCCGAAGCATCATCTTAATCATCCTCATTCTCATTGATCAACATTTAAAAAAAAAAAAAAAAAAAAGTATCAAATTTTGTGGCCCTTCATGCCCTGCTGTCATGGTGACCTCAGTTTCGATGTCCTCTCCACGTCTGTTGCCTCGGTTTGGTTCCGTCGGGGTCACCGGTATCGGCGAGTCCATAGTGGCTGTCGTTGGACGGATGTGGTGGCGCCCTCCGGAGGGAGAGTTCACTCACGCCGGCTCCGCGACTAAGCAATTATTGTCGTCAGTAGGGGGCTTAGTAGGTGGTGTCCTGCGTATGTTAGATTAGAACAGGCGCCACTGAACACCACTGAAGTGACTCGGCAGCAGTGCAGTGTCTCCTCGGTGGATCGCCTCTTGACGACTTGACATTGACTGCTCCCTGTGGATTGCCGGTGCCGGGGCTGCGGCGGGGCTGACTGGGCTGTGGCTGTGCACGGGGATGTCGGAATGAACGGCGTGGGCGCAATGCCACTGAGGTGGCACACAGAAGATGGGACAGAAAAAAAAAAAGAAGAAGAAAAAAAACAATGAATACACATTTCTGTTTCGAACAGTGAAAACCTGTATGCCAGCCAGTAACACATTGACTGCATTTCTCTGTTTTAAATAATGAAAAACTACCCGCGGGCGAGAAACAGAATCACTGCTTTCCTCTATTGCCAATACAGAAACAAACTGTTTCTGAGTCAGAATCACTGTGACTGCATTTATTGCTGTCAACTGTCATACGTGTCTGGCGCTCCAGAAACGCAGTAAGTGCTCATGACGGTTTCTGAAGGTGACAGCTTTTTGTTTTGTTTTGTGAACCTGAAGCACGATCGGTATGCCTTTCAGTTTCTTATAGTTGTGCCTATTTACAAAGGATAAAAAAGAACCAGGCATTATACTTGACTTTTTCCAAGAGCAATACCTGTTTGCAAACAGAAGCGCAGTAGCATTTTTTTTGCTGTTTCACATAGTGACACTCGCTTGTAAAGCGCTTTAGAGTGAACATACTTTAATGTCCCTAAATGTGACAGCTTTTTTTTTTTTTTGAAGCATAAACACGGTGACTGTACATCTACATGCGAAGCAGCACCGCCACCTATTTGCGAATCCGAAACACAGCAGAGCCTGATGCTTCTTTCAGTATCGTCCATGTCCCTCTGTAAGGGGAAAAAGCCTTATGGGCACCTGAAAACTTCGCAACATGAGAAAAAACCTTTTGTATTCGCCTGTCCTATTCATATGTTACAGAGAGATAGCTCCTCTTCAGCTGGCTCGGCGAACGTTACATGCATATCAAGGTCACAGAAACCCAACCAATACAGTCATCGTGACGATGTCTGGGAATGTTACTGTACAACGTAGTTCTGTTTGCCTTTTTTTAAGACCAACCGCAAAGCGCAAACGAAACAAAACGAAAGAAACATTAATTTAGATTTTTTTCCTTCAAGAATTCAAA
>JADBJO010000929.1:140000-142500 GCA_016801955.1 Conus betulinus
TTACCTAGAATACAAGAACGTTCGACTCACCAGCCGCTGTGGCGAAGTGGTTAGCGTCGCGGACTCCCGGCTGGGAGGTCGTGGGTTCGATTCCCATCAGAGTCATGTGGGATTTTTCTGTTTCCGACCGGCTCCTACCCAGGGTTGAGTTTGCCACGGGCTCAGTTGGGAAGACTGGGACCACAGGGTCGAGTTTCATGCACTTAATGGATGCGTCTCTGAGAGTGTTGCTCAAGTTTCCTGACTAACACTGCAGGTGTCTGTTTCTCTCGGGCCTGGTTGACGCCAGGATATATTACGAAAGGAAGCGTAGAGTACAGCCCTGTCACGTAGTCTCAGACCGGAATGGAAATCCGTAGCATCATTTTAATCATGCTCATTCTCATCGATCAGCATTAAAAAAAAAAAAAAGAAAAAAAAGTTTGACTCGCGACCCAGTTTTATATTTAAGAACATTGCCGCTGCGAACACTCTTCATATGAAATATTTCACATAAAATTTGAATTCACAGTGCTAATATTTCATGAGAGTGGTAATAATATCTAAAGTATAATATGATTGTAGCGTCTACATTTCATGTTCATGAACTTCAGTACTTTGTGCAATACCTCACTAAGGATTTGAAAAGCTCTCTCTCTTTCTCTCTCTCTCTCTCTGTCTCTCTCTCTTTCTCTCTCTCTCTCTCTCTCTCTCTCTCTCTCTCTCTCTCACACACACACACACACACACACACACACACACACACACAACACACACACACACACAACACACACACACACACACACACACACACACACACACACACATTCTCTCTCTCTCTCTCTATGTCTGTCTCTTTCTCTATCTATTTCCTCTCTCTCTCTCTCTCTCTCTCTCTCTCTCTCTCTCTCTCTCTCTCACACACACACACACACACACACACACACACACACACACACACACAACACACACACATACATACATACATACATACACACACACGCGCGCGCGCGCGTACGTACACACACACTCTCTCTCTCATTCTCTCTCTCTCTCTCTCTCTCTCTCTCTCTCTCTCTCTCTCTCTCTCTCTCTCTCTCTCAGACAATGCATTATTAGAGACATATGAATAAATGTTATCATTCATCGCATGTGGAAGAGATCAGTAAAATACAATGTCATCATTTGATTGAGTGGATGGCCGAGTCAGTCTAAAGATTTTTTTTTTTACCTTACAGCATTACTCCTGTGCGTGATGACATAAGGAAATGGTATGAATTTATTTGTTTTTTAATAACCTTTGCTTTGATACACGCTAAGAGTGAAAGTGTACTATTTGTTTGCAGGAAAAGAAGAGGGAAATGTTATTGTTCTGTTTACACACCCCCCCCCCTCCCCCCCTGGGTCAAAAGACCTCTTTGGTAATGACAAAAAATGACAAAAGTGTCAAAGTGTCAAAGTCTCTCTCTCTCTCTCTCTCTCTCTCTCTCTCTCTCTCTCTCTCTCTCTCTCTCTCTCTCTCTCTCTCTCTCTCTCTCTCCAACCTCTCTCATCAACCGAGTCATCAGTAAAAGTCGTTGTGGAGACAGCGTGTAGTGCTGACCAGATTCAGCCGCCCGGATCTCCAGGAATGACCAGTCCTGTATGACATGTCCAACCTCCAGGAATGACCAGTCCTGTATGACATGTCCAATCTCCAGGAATGACCAGTCCTGTATGACATGTCCAATCTCCAGGAATGACCAGTCCTGTATGACATGTCCAATCTCCAGAAATGACCAGTCCTTTGGGGACATGTCCAATCTCCAGGAATGACCAGTCCTGTATGACATGTCCAACCTCCAGGAATGACCAGTCCTTTGGGACATGTCCAATCTCCAGGAATGACCAGTTCTTTGGGACATGTCTAATCTCCAGGAATGACCAGTCCTGTGGGACATGTCCAATCTCCAGGAAATGACCAGTCCTTTGGGACATGTCTAATCTCCAGGAATGACCAGTCCTGTATGACATGTCCAATCTCCGGAATGACCAGTCCTTTGGGACATGTCCAATCTCCAGGAATGACCAGTCCTGTATGACATGTCCAACCTCTGGGAATGACCAGTCCTTTGGGACATGTCCAATCTCCAGGAATGACCAGTCCTTGGGACATGTCTAATCTCCAGGAATGACCAGTCCTGTGGGACATGTCCAATCTCCAGGAATGACCAGTCCTGTGGGACATGTCCAATCTCCAGGAATGACCAGTCCTGTATGACATGTCCAATCTCCAGGAATGACCAGTCCTGTATGACATGTCCAATCTCCAGGAATGACCAGTCCTGTTGGGACATGTCCAATCTCCAGGAATGACCAGTCCTTTGGGACATGTCCAATCTCCAGGAATGACCAGTCCTTGGGACATGTCCAATCTCCAGGAATGACCAGTCCTGTATGACGTGTCCAATCTCCAGAAATGACCAGTCTGTTTGGGACATGTCCAATCTCCAGGAATGACCAGTCCTGTATGACATGTCCA
>JADBJO010000929.1:157500-177500 GCA_016801955.1 Conus betulinus
GGAAAGAACAGAGTAGCAGAAAGGGGGAGAAATTGCCATGCAAATTATAAAAATGAAAAAAAGGCACTTCAAACCTACGCTTGAGGATCCAACCAGCATGCAAGGGAGACCACTATGTGATACTAGTCAGAGGGGGTGACCTCCACTGTTTAATGATACAAACGTAAGGTTAGGGCTGGAAGCTGTATCAATGAGCCCGTTACGTGAATCTCCTCTGATTAGCAATAGCTGGCCAAAGTCATTCTTTTGTCAAATGCGATGGGCGTTGCATGAAATTCCTACCTTGAAGTTACTTTTATTCCACGCCCCATCTTACGCCGAATTTGACAAAGATTAGTCATCGCTCGTTCTTCATTTTCCGTTGTCCTGAGTCGTGTTGATCTTGACTGAAGAAAGGCCTAAGAGGTCGAAACGCGTGGTGCTTTGTCTCGTTATTCGTTTGTCTGCGTTGGTTGTCGGAGTTATGATAAACACTTTTTAACATTTGTTTGGATTTCCACCTGCACTCGCTTTATTTTGCAACTAACTATGGCAAAATCGGTCCATCGCTGCATAGACACGCTGCATAGTGTGCTCTTGTAGAGGAAAATGTAATTCATCTCAATGTCACTGCTTTAAGGTAAGTTAATACGAGACTCGGCAAAACGTCATTTTGTTGCACAACATATCCAAACAGATCGTGTTTGCAATACCTATAGGTGTATAAATGGTGTGTGTGTGTGTGTGTGTGTGTGTGTGTGTGTGTGTGGTGTGTGTGTGTGTCTGTGTGTGTGTGTGTGTCTGTGTGTGCGTGTGTGTGCGTGTGTGTGTGTGTGTGTGTGTGTGTGTGTGTGGTGTGTGTGTGTGTGTGTGTGTGTGTGTGTGTGTGTGTGTGTGTGTGTGTGTGTGTGTGTGTGTGTTACAGACTCCTATCTGAATGTTGAATGATTTTTAGTTACAGCTAGGTTTATTATGAAACAACATGTGCTGTCTTTTTACATGATGCTTTTACATAAGCTTCATGAAACCGGAATGGTCCTGTTGTTGTTTTTTTGTTGATTTTGTTGTTGTTGTTGTTTTGTTGTTTGTTGTTTGTTTTGTTTTACGTTTTGTTTTTTTTTTTTTTTGTGTTTTGTTGTGTTTTTGTGGGTTTTTATGTTTTGCTTGTTTGGTTTTTTCCGTTTTCCCGTTTTCTTACTTTTACTATGTGAATTCTTGTATCAGAGGATTGTTGTCTAACTGACTTTTACGATTGGGTAATTGTCGTTTAGGAATGACTCCCCGCTCTCGCTCTCGCTCTGTCTGTCTGTCTGTCTGTCTGTCTGTCTGTCTGCCTATCTCTCTCTCTCTCTCTCTCTCTCTCTCTCTCTCTCTCTCTCTCTCTCTCTCTCTCTCTGTCTCTCTGGCAGTAAAATGTCTGACCTTGCTCTTATCATCTTTCGTTTTTTTTTTCTTGTTTTTCATCTGCTTTCTGTTTTTATTCTTCATTCTTCCTCCTCTTCCTCACCTTCCATTCGTCTTCTTCTTCTGTTGGTATGTCTGTATATATGTAAGTATGTGTGCGCACGTTCGTGTGCACTCACGTGCATGCGTGCATGTGTGTGTAGGTGTGTGTGAGTGTCTGTGTGTGTGTGTCTATCTGTGTGTGTATCTGTGTGTATGCCTGTGTCTGTGTCTGTGTGAATATGTTTTAGTATCTATGTATAGAGATATGGATGCACAAAGAATGTAATTCTAACTGCGTTTACTCAATCTTAATTGAAATTGTTGATTTACGTTATAGCTTCCACTATTCATTTTAGTTTCTTTCCTCTTTATATCACTCTTTTGTTTCTTTTCTTTGTTTGGTTAATGAGCAGAGCATTAAGAAGATTTTCAATGTGTCTAATTCTTTACACATTCATCAATCAATCTTTCTCTTTTTTTTTTCCATTCAGTATTCAATAAATCAAGCAATCTATCTATTTGTTTTCGTTCTCCACCTCCTTCTTAATTTCTTATTTACACTTTGTTTGCCTTTGTCTTCTTTTTTTCTTCCACTTTCTCCTTCTCGCTTGTCGTCTTGCACATACTTTTTGCTACTGAAGCATGTGCACATACATTCTCAGCCCGTTCGAGTTTGCTTGACCAAGGGTGCTAGACACAGAAGCAGCATCAGCAGCCATCCTCTGTTCCCTAATGTTCGGAACCTTGCCTGAGAGGCTGATCGATGGCCAAATGGATCTAATGTCTCAATGTATAGGTCTCACCTTCGGTGGCAATGAAGTTTTATAGTCTCGTTATCTTGCGTAAGTGTCTTGGAACAGTCTCTGTTACTGTCGATATGAAACAGTTACAGGATCAGAGGATGGTGTAGGGAGGTGGGGGAGGGGGGACGGTTGCCACAACGAGGATTAAAAGCCTAAAAATATATTCTTCAAGGGCTTTTCTGCCTTTTGTTCTAGTGATCTCCCTTGATGCTTCTCTCGACAAAGAAAAATATCAAGAACAACGAGACAAAAAACAAACACAAAAGAAAAAGAACTACCCACCCCCGTCTCCCTCTATCCACCCTCTCCTCTACCGTCACCAAAATAGTGTGCAGATAAGCTCTGTGTGTGTGTGTGTGTGTGTGTGTGTGTGTGTGTGTGTGTGTGTGTGTGTGTGTGTGTGTGTCTGTGTGTGTGTGTGTGTGTGTGTGTGTGTGTGATATTCATTCATTCATTGACTTCTTTGTTCATTTCTTTCAATGGTTTATTCACTATCACGATTTTTATCGATGTTAAGCGTTTTGAAATTAGAATCGAAAAAAACTTTCAATAAGTTTTTTTTTTTGTTCTAATTATAATTACATATACTGATTTCCTTTCAAAAATGAATAAGAAAAAAAAAGAAAAAAAAATCGTGTAAAGTTCAACATCTCGAAAGGTTTCTATAGAGTCCACCATGAAAATTGGTGGCGTCAATGTTCATGCACCTTCCAACTTCAGTCAGCACCGTGTTCAATGCTGAGACATCACCGCACTGCCTGCACCATGAAGTCTTTTAGCTCTGTGAAAGGTCAGACTGTTCATACATGTGACCAGTGGGCAGTCTGCGCGCGACACCGCTTCTTCCTCACGGCTTCTGGACACAGATGGAAGCAATGCCTTTCATCTTCATTCGTGTGATAACCCTAATTACCGTAAAAACACCTTAAACAGAAGATTCATTCATTTCATCTCTCTCTAATTATGGACAGATTTTGTAGAACGTGGTATTGTCAATTTACGTGTTCTAATCCTGTTCCCAAAAGTCCTTGACATATTTTTGGGTCATGGGTTGAGGTCTGAGAGGAGAACGGAGCACATTTTTGATCAGTCATCGCTGGTGGTATTTTTGGCCAGATGATCGGTAGGTTGGCTGTCCTGACTGCCACCATCAAAAGAGGATCCAAGGGAGAGCATTGTTACTGCTGTCGTCATTCTCAAACCACAGAGCCGTGACCGTTCTAACTACAAGGCGGCCGTTTACCCCGTCTTGAAGTAACATTTTGAAACTCTTTTGTAAATGACCAACACCGTGGTCGCCAACGGTTTTTTTTTATACGAGGAAAAGGCGCGAGATGCTCCGTGTATATTTGGTATTCTACCTGATCCTGATTTTCGTTGTCCTCATCCATATGTCTCGGGCTGATAGAATTTGTTCAGGTCTATGTTAGTTCTACTCTGTCTGAAATCTATGGGTGTGACCAAAGGCACCGTCCTGTCACTAGATGTCTTCGGCATTAAAAGCAACGAAATTGTCAAATCGTTTGTCGACGGCTTTGCACTCTGTGTCACTGGGAAAACCTTTAAACTTTTGTGGGCGTCCAGCACCAGCTCCAGTTGTGTGTGAACAGTGCCAGGCGTGCGCGGAAAAGAACACCTTTAAATGTTCATTGACTGAAACTTCGTTTATCCATTTTTACAACTTCCGAGAACTTTATTCAAGACTGGCACAGCCTTTTAATCTTGAATGAAGTCAAACAAATACAAAGATGAACAATCTAATAGTGGGGGAAAAAGCAAGCGCAGGCCAACAACTGAACTGTCCTTATAGTAATGACTTGGCAAAGATTTGGACTTAAGGGGGCGGGATGGGGGGGGGGGGGGCGGCGGGCGGCGGAGGGGGGGGGGGGGCTGAAGATGGAGAAATTGGGAACATCAAATTAAGAAAGTATATTATAGATATGAAAACTCTTCACTAGCTGCATGAGGGAACCATCGTAATCCCTTTCGAAGGTAGATCTATTTGTATTGCCTGATCCGAGGCCTTTCGTCCGCTGGATCGGTGTTGGCCTGCGCTTGTTTTTCCCCCACTATTAGATTGTTCGTCTTTGTATTTGTCTGACTTTATTCAAGTTTAAAAGGCTGTGCCAGTTTTGAGTAAAAGTTACTCTGTGTTAGGTTTTCTTATGGGAGCAAAGTTACCCTACTTTTCACTGTATCTCAAAAAAAGGAAAGAAGAAAAAATGGAAAGAAAATGTTTTTTTTTTTTTTGTTCTTGTTCTTTTTGGATAACATCTTTAGCTTACAACACCTAGTACGCTGAAGTATGTGAGAAATTCCCAGCCTCCCAGAATTTTTCTTCTGACGGTTCCCAATCGGGTGGCGTTGTTTTGACCACCATCTGTTGGTCTTCTCCCAGCTATCCACTGTGTAAACACATTCTTCTTGACAGCTGTCTAGACTGCTAAACCGGCATCTTTTGTTTGTGACTCTGAGGCTCTGAAAATGATCTCTCAATCCCAGTAATAAGACTTTTATCCGCTACATAAACCATCCTGTGTGTTTAGAAAACGAACGTTGCACGTATCTTAAAAACGAAGACGTACGAATGATGTCTGCGTTTAAGTTTGCGTCTCATTGTTTGCGTCTCATTGAATCAGTTATTTTCAAACAAATGGTTACCAGTATTACGAAGTGGTTAGGGGTCACACCCAACATGATCATCGTCACTTCTTAATAAGGGGAGTAAGACAACGGTTGACATCTCAGATATTCTACAGGATTGTTTGTCTTGCTGAAACTTTCTCATTTCATGTCACGTCCGTTTGTAGTTGTGTGCGTGTGGTCGTTAATCGGCATACATCACTTCGTAACCCCTCTTTGTCTCTCAACCACCTCAACAATAGCAACTAAAAGCATGCCATTCATTCTACGCCCATCTTGCGCCAAATTTGAGAAAAGAAGTGATTGCTCGTTCTTCGTTTTCATTTTCCTGAGTGCTGTTTATCTTGCCTAAAGAAGAACTAAGAGGTCGAAACTCGTCGTGATTTGTCTGGTAATTTGTTTGTCCCCTGCTGTTTGGCGGACTCACTAATAACTTTTTAAAATTATGTTCAATAGTTTGTTTTTTTATCGTTCAGACACAGGGCAGACAATGACATGGACCGACGACATTGCTGAGTAGACCGGGAAGAGCTGTCCTGCAGCCAGGCTCTTGCTCACAACCTTCAGAGATGGAGACAATGGTATGGCACTCATCGTTCCAATGCCCCCCTACCCCCTCCACCCACGCACTGCCACCCCATGCTCTCCCCCACCCCCACCCTTCTTCATTTCCACTCCCCTCACCTCCTACTACCTTGGCTGGCTCCCTGAGGAATAAACATCACACAGCAATTTGGAAGGTTGCTCTCAGCCATCAGGATATAGCAAATTGGTTTCCTTTCATAACATGCCAATTATCCTAAACATTTTATCTGATGTCATTCAGTATATAACCGTATAACGAAAAGATTAATTGATCAGATGCACTCGATCGTTGTTGTTGTTGTTGATGCTGCTCCTCCTGCTGCTGCTGCTGCTGCTGCTGCTGCTGCTGCTGCTGCTGCTGCTGCTGCTGCTGCTGCTGCTGCTGCTGCTGCTGCTGCTGCGCTTCTTGTTCTTGTTCTTGTTTTTCTTGTCCATACAGATGGTAAATGTCAATGAACATTCACACTTGCTTTTCTTATTTTAGTGTGTGTTTGTTTTTAATCTGTTTTATTCGTAGCCCAATGCGTTTTACTCAAGTGACAAAATCTCCACTTGGATGTGTTTGTCACAGAGCAATGTGTTGCAGTTCACGGTACACTGTGACTGTGCTGTTAGTGCGGTTTTTTTTTTACATTTTCTCTCGAGTAAGCACCGCTGAGAGAGACAGGCTCGTACTCCATTTTTGGCCTACACACTTTTCACCTCCACGCTTTTCGCCTGCACGCTTTTCACCTCCACATTTTTCGCCTGCACGCTTTTCGCCTCCACACTTTTCACCTCCACACTTTTCACCTCCCTGCACGCTTTTCACCTCCACATTTTTCGCCTGCACGCTTTTCGCCTCCACACTTTTCACACTTTTCACCTCCACGTTTTTTTTTCACCTCCACGCTTTTCGCCTGCACGCTTTTTCGCCTCGACACTTTTCACCTCCACACTTTTCACCTCCACGTTTTTCGCCTCCACGCTGTTTGCCTGCACGGTTTTCCCGTCCACGTTTTTTCACCTACACGCTTTTCGCCTACCTGCGCTTCGTCTCCGCGAGTCCTGCCCACGTGCGTGCATTTTTGCCGACCCTGTCATGAGCGTACGTTTCGCCTACGCCCTGTGCTGTTTCTGAGACTGTATCCTTCCAATCAATGTTCATGGCGAGAAACGAAACGACCATGCAGACACGGTCAAGAGAAAAGCAGCATCAGTGTGATGATAGCGGTGTTTTTAAAAAATAAAAAAAAAAAAGTGAAAGTGCCCATAACCGTGGGGGCGGTGGTCTGCCAGAGATTCACCGTATCTAGGGCACGGCATGATGCAAGGTGTAGAACCCATCCCCTTCCTTCCGCAGCCTTTGGTCTGCCCTGATCTGAATCAGGCGCCCATTTCACTGCTGGGTGAGACCGAGAGGGTTTCCCAGCCTAAAAGCAGCCGACCCCAGGAGTGGTTCGAACTCCAGATCTGCAGGCAAAACGATCTAAACAAACCGCCCCCCCCCCCCCCCCCCCCCCCCCCCCTCTTCTTCCTCCCCTCCCCCCCCCCCCCCCCCCCCCCCTACGGGAGAGGTTGGGGGGGGTTGTTGTTTAAAAAAAATGAAAAATGGGGAGAAAAGAGTTAAGCGAAATATGTGTAAGGTGAAATGTGTGGTTCTCTAACTATAGGGAGGACCATGGCTTTAGCTAACATGTAGACCAGAATCGATCCTCACCAAGTGTTTGCTGCCTGCCTCTGTTCAGGCCAGCCACTTTACTTGCTGCGTTAAGACTGTGTCTTTTTTGGTTGTTAACGTTGTTTATTGCTGCGATCAAAATTGTCAAAGTTATTCTGGAAAATAATCGTTTAAAATCAATACGCATTTATCAACTGTTGTTGTTGTTGTTGTTGTTGTTGTTGTTGTTGTTTCGGGCTTATTTTGTTGTTCAAAAACTCACTCTGCAAACTTACTTTTGAAAATCTTTTTGCTTAATTAAATGTGGAAGAAAGTGTTATTGTTTCGTGAAAATCGGGAAGTGATCCTTTTCTCTGAACATCTGGATCAAAGTCTGTCCGTGTTCTGGGATTGAGAATCGTATCATTTGCAGACAATGTCGAGGAAAATTAAGACCCATGTAATTAATGTGTATCAATGTTATCTGTAATATAGTTTCTTCATATATTTGTTACATATGAGTGAACATATCACACTGATATAATGTGAAGATGGATATATAGTACTACGTTTAAAAGACCACTTTATTGACATGAAAGAGGGGATATACAATCATTCTAGTGAAGGTCGGAAATTTTCTCCGGGTCGGGAAGGAGAAAAAGGGGGAGGGGGGGGGATGAGAACGGAGCACCGGGAGAAGCACACTATAGGCGGGGGGCGCGCGTGCCAACATGACGTCGTAAAGGGCGCACGTTTTGACCACGAAGAACGCACTTATGACATTGAAAGCAGCAGCACGCCCATGTTTCCAAAGAACGTAATGTAAAATATGACCGATCTCCATATCAGTTTGAACCTATTTCATGTTATCGAGAAGATTAATGAATCAAATGCACTCTCTCTCTCTCTCTCTCTCTCTCTCTCTCTCTCTCTCTCTCTCTCTCTCTCTCTCTCTCTCTCTCTCTCTCTCTCTCTCTCCAAAATCCAGAGGATCTTGTGATTTTGCGACTCTCGATTAAGTTGATGTCCTGACAAGGCAGTAGAATTAACTAGAGACGGAGATTGCCAGTTTGTCGGTAACTGTTATAATGTCATTTACAGCTGTCATGTTGTCCAGCACTATTATGTTCTTCTCGCCTATCCCCCCACCTTTATCTCTCTCTCTCTCTCTCTCTCTCTCTCTCTCTCTCTCTCTCTCTCTCTCTCTCTCTCTCTCTCTCTCTCTCTCTCAGAAAGTACAAGCGCCTTAATGATCATAATAATGTATGGATTTTATATTGCGCAATTCTTGGGGGGTCAACTCATTGCGCTCAACGAACACTCAAACACTCGCACTGACATGTGTTCTCACACACACACACACACACACACACACACACACACACACACACACACACACACACACACACAGGCGCACTTTATCAAGTTCATCGGCCTTGCACGTAAAAATAAGGGAGGCTGGTGTCGTTAATTCATTTCAGTTGCTGTGAGCGTTCATTTCACGCATTGTCTCCAGTGAATATGAAAGACAGGTTCAACCAGACCTGTGAATACATGTTCATGGTTTAAGGGGGAGACACATACTTGTACCATGCGCACTTCGCCATCCATCTCACCACCTCATAGCCTGTCTCACCATTCAATCCCCAATCTTATCACCTCAACCTCAGTCATACCACCTCACACACACCCCACCTCCCCTCAATTCCATCATCTCACTACCTCGTTTTCCACCTCACAACCTCATCCCCCATCTCATCGCCTCATCATCCCCCCACCTCACAACCTCATCCCCCATCTCATCGCCTCATCATCCCCCACCTCACAACCTCATCCCCCATCTCATCGCCTCATCCCCCACCTCACAACCTCATCCCCATCTCATCGCCTCATCCCCCCACCTCACAACCTCATCCCCCCCATCTCATCGCCTCATCTCCCACCTCACAACCTCATCCCCCATCTCATCGCCTCATCCCCAACCTCACAAACCTCATCCCCCATCTCATCGCCTCATCATCCCCCACCTCACAACCTCATCCCCCATCTCATCGCCTCATCCCCCCACCTCACACAACCTCATCCCCCATCTCATCGCCTCATCCCCCACCTCACAACCTCATCCCCCATCTCATCGCCTCATCCCCCACCTCACAACCTCATCCCCCATCTCATCGCCTCATCCCCCCCACCTCACACTCTCATCCCCCATCTCATCGCCTCATCCCCCCACCTCACACCTCAACCTCATCCCCCATCTCATCGCCTCATCCTCCACCTCACAACCTCATCCCCCATCTCATCGCCTCATCCCCCCACCTCACACTCTCATCCCCCATCTCTCATCGCTCTCATCCCCCCACCTCACAACCTCATCCCCATCTCATCGCCTCATCCCCAACCTCACAACATCATCCCCATCTCATCGCCTCATCCCCCCACCTCACAACCTCATCCCCCATCTCATCATCGCCTCATCCCCAACCTCACAACCTCATCCCCCATCTCATCGCCTCATCATCCCCCCACCTCACAACCTCATCCCCCATCTCATCGCCTCATCATCCCCCCACCTCACAACCTCATCCCCCATCTCATCGCCTCATCCCCCCACCTCACAATCCCATCCTACATTTTCACCAGTCTCACTCCCTCATCCCCATCTCTCCAACTCATCCCCACCTCGCTGCTTTATCTATCCCCAATCTCACCACCTAATCCCCCATAGCTCTACCATCCCCCTGTCCATTGCCAGACCAAATCTTTGCCTTCAATTAAGATTCCCACAAATATTGTAAAACTTGCGCATTTTCTTTGTCCAGATTCTGAGCGATTTTTTTTTTCTTACAGCGGTGTGTACCTTGACGTAGCCAAACTGTCACAATTTTTGACAGAGGATTTTTAATTTCCATGAATATGGTTCCTTCTTTTCTTTTGTAACCGATGGCTTCTTTTTCTCATTTGTTTGATTTTTTTTTGCTCTTAGCACTATCACCGCAGCAACCGAGCTATTGGAATGTTCCCTTCTTGTTTGCGTGCCCCATCATTGCGTAAAGACGGCTTTTCTATCTTAGAAATGGACCTCCGATACAAAATCGAAGGTAGGGAGGGTGGGGAGAGATGGAGAGAGAGAGAGAAAAAGGTGGGGGGAGGGGGCATAACGGGTCGGCGATGTCAAAAGACTTGACGTGAAATTCTTTACAATCCTCACGGTAATCCGTTCGCTAGTAATGTTGGCTATGGCCTTACGCAAAAGCCAACGACATGTTCCGTTTTTTACGAAAGAATTAAATTGCCAGGCATAAATTATGAACAACGCTCTCTCTCTCGCTCTCTCTCTCTCTCTCTCTCTCTCTCTCTCTCTCTCTCTCTCTCTCTCTCTCTCTCTCTCTCTCTCTCTCTCTCTCTCTCTCTCTCTTATTTGCTCTTCCTGTTTCTTGGAGAAATGATATACGAGATGGGAAGAAGGGCGAGTGAGGAGGATTCGAGGCGGCGGGAGGGGGGTGGGGGGTGGGGGGAGGATGCAGTGGATCCTTGAGGGGAGGTGGCCTAGGGGGAAAGAAAGGGGGAGGGGGCTGAGTGGCGGAGAAGAGAGAATGGGGGGAGGGGTAAGTGCAATGCAAGTGCTAAGATCTGCTGACCTATTTCAATTCTTTTATTATCTCAGAAGTGGTAAGTGTCAGTTGTTGCGATGCTTTATGATTTGTTTGCTTCCCACTTTTTGGACATCTGCGGAACGAGCAGTAGACATGAAGCACGCGTGTGCGCGGGCGAGCGTGCGTGCGCGCGCGCACGCACAGATACACTCACCCAAAGTCGCGCGCGTGTGCGCGCGCATGCACTCTCACACAAACGCACGCAGAAACGCGTGCGCGCGCATACACACACACACATACACACACACACACACACACACACACACACACATATCACACACACACACACACACACACACACACACACACACACACACACACACACACACACACTACACACAGAAGCGCACGCGCGCACGCTCTCACGGTCTCGATGTTACAGCACAACAAGACAGGGCAAGCTGTACCACAGGATAACATGGATTGCAGGAGACGGTTCTGTTCATGTGTATCGCCTAGCCAACTACGAGCGGCCATATCATGGGTAAGGGAGGACAAGCAGGTGTGGGAAGAGGGCGGGGGGGGGGGGGGGGGGGGAATGATGGGTGTCTGATGACACGTGGATTTCTCTTCTTTTTTTTTTAACTGAGCAGCAATTATTTTGACAGTCTTTCTATTCCAAAACGAAGTGACTGAGGGCGGAAAACGAAGCAAAGTTTAGAAAGAGAGGGGGTTAGTTACCGCCAAAAACATAAACAGACAAAGTACAGGACAAAACACAGTGCATTCGGACCTTTGGGTCTTCTTCAGGCAAAAACAAAGACGATCTTCCGCCGAAATATGACAAGATAAGTGGTTTCTCGTTCTTCGTTTTCACTGTCCTAAATGTTATTTGCTTTTGCCTGAAGAAGACCCAAAAGGTCGAAATGCGTTGTGTTTTGTCCTGCACTTTGTCTGTCTATGTCCTTGGCGGTGACAATCTCTCTGTCTGTCTCTCTCTGTCTGTCTGTCTCTCTCTCTCTCTCTCTCTGTCTCTGTCTCTGTCTCTGTCCTCTGTCTCTCTAGCTGTCTCTGTCTCTCTCTCTCTTCTCTCTGTCTGTCTCTCTTGTCTGTCTGTCTGTCTCTGTCTGTCTCTCTCTCTCTCTCTCTCTCTCTCTCTCTTTCTTTCTGTCTGTTCTCTCTCTGTTTCTCTCTCTGTCTCTCTCTCTCTCTCTCTCTCTCTCTCTCTCTCTCTCTCTCTCTCTCATCTCTCTCTCTCTCTCTCTCTCTCTCTCTCTCTCTCTCTCTCTCTCTCTCTCTCTCTCTCTCTCCCTAGCGAAATAAAGATACGCCCTTAAAGGATTTGCCTGAAAGACTCGTGACATTTAGTCAGCTTCATGTGAATTTTTGAAGTAATTGACAAATAGGAAACATGAATTCTTGAATCCCTTCGGAATTGCTTTCAATTACGCGAAAGAGAAATTGGGCTTTTTCGCCTGCAAATCAAGGGTAAGGGAGGTAATCGATCAAAAATGAAAATCTGACGTTGCTTATTAACTGCTCTTGAATATTATGTCATTTTGCCAGCGTGATGACGCAAAACAGCCCTTTCCTCTAAGTTCTGGAGTCGGTCAGGGGGCACGCCTGCAATGACTCCTGTGCGGATTTTGCCTGTGGCGACTCCAACCGTCGGCGTCAAATCACTCCACACCCTTAGTAGTAGAAAGAAACTCGTGGACAGCGTGGCAGCAGAGAGTCCTCAGAAGAGAAGCCCTCTTCAAGCAAGTGTTTCGGCCCTTATCTCCTGACACTCTGGGGGGGGGGGGGGGGGGGGGGAGGGGGGTTGGACCACACTTGGTTCATGACTCCGGATGTCCCTCTGCTGCCCCTTTTTTTCCTATCTTGGGACGAGCCATGGCTGGGATTCGAACCCATGACCTCCTGGACATGCTCACTTCAATGTCTCGCACTAACCAATGAGCCACTGGGGCACCTGACATTTGTACGGAATGTTAAGCCTTATGATTCTATGAAACTAATAACGACGCACAAGTGAAGTATATGACTGGTAAAAAAAAAAAAAAAAAAAAAAAAAAAAAAAACAGGCTAACTACTAATGTAAGGTAAGGTGGTGTTGCTTAAAGCCCAGCAGACCGCAAAGGGGCATATCAGGGCTGTCCCCGCGTTGAAGTCAACCCATAAGTCTTAATTTAAAAAAAAGAACTAATTCACCCAACCCTTTCAAATACACATTCTAAAAACACATCGGAAATGTGGTTAAAAAAATCTTTCCTCTGTAAAATCTTAAATCAGACGAAAATTGTTCGTCCCTTTCAGACATCCAAAGATCACATCAGGTGGGACCTCTTCGAACAAGGTTTTCATGGGAGTCTGCTGTAAAATGTTTTATGTCTCACATCAAACAAGTCCCAACACTCTAAAAAAAAAAAAAACATGTTTCTGTGTAAGTGGTACATGACATAAACAGGCCTTGTTAATTTGGGCCGCCCCAAACACATTGATCTATATTTTCATGCATATGTAAGAGAGTATTTTGTGGTCAAGCCCATTACGATTTCCTTCAGTATTTTAGCATGAATTCACCACTGGCAGCTGGAGGCCGGACGGGGGACGGGATGGGGGGGGGGGGGGGGGGGATGGCGGTGACCAGAGCGTAGGGGGCAGTCCCAGACTCTTTCCACATGTCTTGCCTCAAGGTAATTATCCAGGAGTATTATCTGGGAGAAGGAAGCGGGGTGGTAGAGGATTCGGGTGGGAGTGGGAGGTGAGAGAGTGAAGGAAAGGGGAGGGGGGGTTCAGGGAAGACTTTTTTGTCAAGAGTCAAGTCCAGCAGGACTCCATGAAATGTGTGCCATTTGAGGTAAGGTGGTTAGAGGGATGAGGCCTCGGAAGTGATGCGGGAGTCAATCGGTGACTGCCTCAGACAGGCTCATTTCTATTAACTCAGTTTGCTTGTACCTTTTTCAGGAGAGAGAGAGAGAGAGAGAGAGAGAGAGGGGGGGGGGGGGGAGGGAGGGAGGGAGAGGGAGAGAGAGAAGAGGCTTGGAGTGGCGGAACATCCAGGCAGTATTTTTGACTCAGCCCCAGAAAACCTGTGTCATTATTCTCGCTTGAACTTGCTTCTCATACAGAAATACAGGCTGCTTGAAGTGGGGTAGAGGACTGCAGGCACAGCGCTCCGAGGTGAAATCATTTTGCGTTAGTTCTGGCACGATTCCATCAATTTTTTCTCCCATCAAGTTTGCCATTTTTTTCCAGAAATACTTGCCATTTCAAGACAGTGACTGAGCGAGTGGAGGGAGGCACTGAGCTATGCAGGGCCAGCCCCAGAACGACTCCCACAATAGTTTTAAACTCAACTCAGTTTGTCTGTCAAAAAAAACTTGTTGTTGTTACTTGTTATATGGAGGTGGTATATGGGGGGGGGGGGAGTGGGGGGGGGCATGAAAAGGCGAGAGTTCGGACAGAGTCTTTTGTAGTGAGACCCCGAAAGATTCCATAGATATTTTAACTCAGTTCGCTTATTTTCCATAAATGCTTTTGATGTCAGAGAAAAGAGTAAGGATAGGGTTGAGGTTGGCAGCGATGTGACTTCAGAGAGAGTATTTGAGGCTGTTCTAGAATGACCTCACCGACAATTCTGACATGAAATGTACTTTTGTTCGGGTAATATGCGATATATTGAGACATGCATGGTTAAGGATGGTGAATGCGGGTGGGGGGGGGGGGGTGAGGGTGGTGGTGAGGAGAATTGAAGGGGGGGGGGGGGGCGAGTCTTTTGATGTCTTTTCCGTAACGGCTGCCATCAAAATTCCGCCACGAACTTCGCTAGTTTCCAGAAATATGTGCATTTTCCAAAAGAAGGGTTTGCAGCGGGAAAGGAGACACTGGACTATGAGGGTAGTCTATGGGGGGCTAGTCCCAGAATGATTCCATCCATATTTTGAGGCTTGCCCAACTCAATAAATCTTGTCTTCAAGCAAGACGTTCTGCAAATCTACGTTGATTGATGAGGTCACCCAGGGCCTTTCCAAAAGGTCTGCTCCTGAAGCCGCATCCATCCTGTGTGCACCGGCTTCCCAGTCATCCAGTAACAATGTCCAGGAAAACAGGGAACTTCAGGTGACGGTATTGATGGAGTCATTCCGATGATGATCTAAAAAGACTTCCAGACGTCCAGCTTATACCACCACCTGCTCGTTCTCAGCATGAAATGGCACATTCTTTGTCGGAACAGTGTGAACTTGACGCTGAAAAATATCCATGGAGTTGTTCTAACGATGCTTCCACGAGACTTCTCAGATAATCCTCTTGCCACAACCCCAACTGCTTTCTCCTCTTTCTCCTCTTTCTTAAGATAATATGTATTTCTGGATGATATGCATGTTGAGTCCACAAATATTGAAGGAGTTGCTCCTAGACTAACATGGAAAATATTCTTTTCGAAACAAACGGTGACCGTTTCGTCTGTTTGAATGGATGCTAATTATTTGTAGGTTGTCAGGGATAGTCGAAGCTGCAAGACACGTGTTTCTCTGCTGAATTATCACAACTCACTGTCCATGTCATCAGGAAGTCTTGTTTTGCTGCTGCTGCTGCTGCTGCTGCTGCTGCTGCTGCTGCTGCTGCTGCTGCTGCTGTTCTTGTTCTTGTTGCTGGAGCTGCAGATGTTTTTTTAAAGAACATTTCAGGGTCATAACTTTGAAAGTGTGTTTTACAAACGCTGATCGTTGTTTTATAGTATTGAACATTACAGAATCCTAGAGAGGCTTAGCGAATTTAAATCAAGAAAAATAATTCACTCTCGAAAGGTAGAATACTTCTGAAAAAGGAAACCGCTTTTGTTCAAACTTTTGAGATTGTGTGACCAGGTAAGAAGGCTGTATGAGATGATTCTCTGAGAGTGAACTTCCCAAAGCGGCTTGTCCTTAGTTTCCAAGTATAAATAAGTTTCAAGGTTTCAGTCTATAATGACTTCAGACGAAAGCTAAAACATGAAATTAAACCTACCGCCCAACAAAGGTAATTCACGCGAACGTAAACCTGGCGTCTGATGACTTGTTACTGGAGCTGAAACTCATTATTTTAGCATTAGTTACGCTCAGTGTGCGGATGTGTATTTCAATATTTATCTTGATCTCATTGTAAGGTCAGCGTCCTGACCATTTGACAGCTGCACGCAAAGAAATGCCCAGATGGCACATGATACGTTAATCTACACTGATCTTCATCCACGCCTACCTCTCATTAAGTCGTCATTCTCCTACCTGCACGCCCCTGCCGCCTACGATCTGTCTACCAACCTACGTATGTTGCCACAGTTGGTGGAGCGAACTAAGCAAGGATGTTAACGTTAGTAGAACCTTTGTTGCAGCAAACCACGCTAAGAATGGTCTTCTTTTCTTCTAACCTACATCGTAACTATTATATACGGGGATTAGTTTCAGGTGAGGGTGCATCGGCCCACATGGAAAAAAAAAAATAGCCTACTTTTGTCAGATTATTGCAAATATATAGGGGTTGTCTTCTTCTCGTTTGTGATTTTTGTTTTTGAGGGAGGAAAGAGGAGGGGTTTTTTTTTATTCCATCTTATCTGTGTAATATCTTTGTTTTCTTTACTTTTTTGTGTGTGTGTTTTTTTCTTGTGGGAATATAATATGATAGACTGTTCAGCAACTAATATACGTTAATGGGTAAGCTACTAAAAAAAAACTCCATCAAAACATTGTGTTAATTCTTTTTACCGAATGCAATATATGAATATTGATTTGTGTGCAAATTTAAAAGAGGCAGAATGTGTTTTGTATCGTAAAACAAAATGCCATTTGCATATGCTATGTAAGTGTGTCCATGTGTTGCCTTGCCATTGTCTGTAAATACTTCTTTCTATTTTGGCCAATACAGGTCTTGTTTATATATTTATTATCTATGTCCGTAAAGCGAACACGTTATATTAAAATGTAGACAATGCAAACGTGCAGAGACCTTGACTGGCGGTAAAATTCGCGGGTCAAAGGTCAGTCCTTTAGGTTGACAATCTGTCACAGTCAAAAAAAAAAAAAAAAAAAAGTGTACACAGTCACATTACATGATTGTCTTATTTTAGCCTACCACCATTGTCACGAACACAAGACAGACACTGCACAATGGTTCAAACCTTCACGTCAGCAAACTAGATCATCTTACCAACAGTCATCCTCAGAACATAAACCATTCTGCAGAAGGATCACTTTGTCCATCGGTTGGGGTAGGAGGGGAGGGGACGGGGGGGGGGGGGGGTGGGGAAGTTCGGCAGAGACAGCGGGAAGGAAGGGGGGTGGGGACTCAGGAGGCCTATTTCTTTTCAAAAGTCTACCATGGCCAAAAATATGAGTCGCGGGGTCCTTTTTGGCCAAGACTATTGGGCCGGGAGGCCGGTGTCTATTCATAGGGTCTACCGTAGCCAAATATTAAGTAAGAACCGTGAAGGGGGTGAGGGTAGGACTGAGGTGAAGCAGAGCGTAATTTTTCGTTTAATGAATACAGCACACACACACACACACACACACACACACACACACACACACACACACACACACACACACACACACACACACACACACACACACACAACTGTGGAAGGAGGAGAGGGGTACAAAGGAATAAGGGATGGGGAGGGGTATGGGGGGAGGAGGGAGGAGGGGGAGAGATGCACTGAGTAATCTGCATATTGTCTTCCGTGTTTGTTGATGACTTCTTTTCTGTGACGATGTGTGTGTGTGTGTGTGCGTGCGTGCGTGGGTGCGTGCGTGCGTACGCGCATGTGTGTGTGTGTGTGTGTGTGTGTGTGTGTGTGTGTGTGTGTGTGTGTGTGTGTGTGTGTGTGTGTGTGTGTGTGTGTGTGTGCGCGCGCGCGCGCGCGCTAAGTGTCGAACTATACGAGTTCCCTTAAACGTAAAGATTTTCTTAACGATCAACATAATTATATGCTGTTTTTTACATGTTGCAGAGCCGTTTGTGCCTGAAACTAAATGTTCCAAATAAAAACTGTATTCATAACGGATGTACATGGGTTCGAACCTGTATATGTGTGACCTCCTAGCCACGATCCGTTTTCCTCACCACTAGGCCTGGCTAACTGGATTGCTTGGGGGTACCGGGTCTGTCTAAAGCGACTGGTGGTTGCATCCAAAAGGCGTTCACTTGTTGTTCAATCTGTCTTGGACTCGGTGGGGAAGCCAGAGGCTCTGTCAGTGCAACTAGTTCCCCGGCCTTCTATCGTTCTGTTCTCGCAGCTTCTTCTGTCCTGTCGCTCACGTTGCATGCCTTTTTCTTCTTATTATCGTTATTATGACTATTATTATTATCATTATTATTGCTACTATTGTTATTACCATTATTGTTGTTGTCGATGTTGTTGATGATGTTGTTGATGATGATGATGGCGATGATGATGATGATGATGATGATGATGATGATGATGATGATGATGATGATGTCTTTCTTTGCTATGTTCTCCTTTTCTCCATTCTTCTGTGTTTGTTCTGAAAACTCATTTACATGTTTGTTTGTTTTTTTTTTCTAAATCATGATTTATGACACAACGGCTTCGTTCTTTGTTACTCTTGTCTGGCGACGAGGGGGGTGGCAGTTGTAAACACCATCCCCAGTGGATCCTGGCTGGCCATTCTGCACAGTCTCTTTACCCATATGCCAGTACGTATTTTCATAGCATTAACATTTTTTTTCATACATTTTTGCCTCCCAGTTCTTATAAAACTGGGAGTACTTTACAATGGGAACGAAGAAATGCTGTCTGTCGGTCGGTCTGTCTGCCCATGGTCAAAATGTGTTCCACTCGCTCCAGACAAAACTTCTGGGCCGATCTTTCTGAAAATTTGTAGGTATGTTCATTATGGGTCACGGATGATGCCCGGTGTTTTATTTTACCTTTACCGTTACTAACGGCGTTATAACGGCCCCAAAACGTTTTTCTTCTTTATTGAATATCTCAGAAAGTACTTGGCCGATTTATAAGTGGTTTGGATGATCTTGTGACAAATCGGAGCCTCTTTCCATATGTAAGTGATGTAATGCTGAAAATCGATTAAACAACCGTTAAAAACCGTTATTTTGCCGTTATTTCTTATAATAGCTGGACTTTAATGGAATTTGGTATATAGAAAGGTTATCACACACACATGGCACTTCTATGTAGCGTCTCAAAATTTGACCGTTAGAAACCGTTATTCTTAACATATTGTCCACTTTGGATGAAATTTGGTATATACACGCGTATTCAAGATAAACTGGGGGTACGTTTATATGCTTTGCATCTTGTTTCTTTTTATGTGTGTACATTGTTTCTTTACTTTCAGTTCGATAAATCAAGCTGGAGAGCCGGCGATACCAACAGAGCGAAGTCTCATCGGCTGTAAGGATGTCTACAGCTTAGCTACTATGTCATGAATCTTTTTCAGTTTTTTTTTTTTTTCTTCTTCTTCAGGGTCTGGCCTTGCAAGTGTGATCTTGTTTCCCCCCTGCATGGGGTTTACAGCCCTGAAAACACCCTGTGTGGTCGGAAAGGTCATAAACAAAAAAAGAAAGAGAGGAAACAAAGAAAGAAAGGAAAAAGAAAAAGACAGAAAGAGAAAGAAAAAAAGAAAGAAAGAGAGAATGAAAGACAGACGACACATAGAAAGAAAAAAAGAAAGAAAAGAGAAAAGAAACTTTAACGTGTCATGTACATTTGCTTGGTAATTTGGTTGACAAGCTTTCGTCTTACCACCCCTCCCTTCGTTTACACCCCCTTCTTTCCTTCCTTCTTTTCCAACACATCCTCCTTCCCCCTCCCCTCCCTTCTCAGACTGTACTCCAGACACCCCACACCCCCAACCCCACCCCCATCCCCTCTACAATCCATTCCTTCCTTCTGTTCGACAATTCTCTCTCTCTCTCTCTCTCTCTCTCTCTCTCTCTCTCTCTCTCTCTCTCTCTAATCTTTTCTTCCGTTCTATTCCACGACCTCTCTCTCTCTCTCTCTCTCTCTCTCCCCTCATGCATTTTAAGGAGCGTGCTTGAGCACTTTCTTTTAGTCCCGGTGGAGTTGAAGAGGACGTGAAGATGCTTTGGAATTTGTGTGCGCGCGGCCCTGATGAAAAATCTATTTACATGAATCTCGAACAATCTCACTTTTTCTTTTCCGGGGTATTGATGTGGACCCTCGTATACGAATTTGTTGAAATGTGTTGTATATTGCATGGTTCTTCTGAAATACTACAATGTAGTTTAAGACACTAGGAACATGAAACTGATGAAACATCCGTACTT
>JADBJO010000929.1:195000-205000 GCA_016801955.1 Conus betulinus
GTTCACTTATGCTCTTTCGTCCTGGACCTTCATTCCACCGCTAGAAGTCCGTAGGGACCTACCAGCGTGATGTTGTCAAAGGGCATTGTAGCCAGAGGTGATACCGCTCTGCCGATCAGTCACTGAGGTGGTGTTCAGTGATGCTTGTTCAGATTTAACACCCCCAGGACACCATCTGCTAAGCTTCGTAATTGTTTATTACAAAAAAAAAAAAAATCACACCCAGGCATCGCTTCTCACACATTTGGTGATGTAAACGTTAGTCTGTTTGCACCTTCGCAGAGTTTTTTTCTAGATAACAACCTATGAGCAGCATGACAGGGCCCGGGACACACATGACAGCTTACTGGAACCTGCCTATATATCTCTGTGTGAGACAGTCGAATGCGTACGTTGACTCTAGGACTCTGACGTAAAAACAGCTGACACAGAAAGCTGCCATGACCCCTTGAAGTCTGGGCAATGGAAGCCACCTGGTGACTTTGACTTAACAACTAACACAACAGACCTCCATCATTTATCCAAGCTTGTGAAACTGTGACATGAAAACAGCTGAAACATTATCATAAAAACTTCGAAGATGTGTTTGATTGTTAGCTGCCCAATAGCTCTGATGTAAAACCAGCTGAAACCATGATATGAACTACGGCAAAACAAACGGCTATCGTGACAACTGTTAAAGCGATAGTCATAAAGGAATATCTAGAACATATAGCAGTGGCAATAAATATTTATACGGTGAAACAATAGGAGCAAATACTTGCAACAACCCAACACGCTAAAAAAAATCAAACATTTCGTAAAAGTATTGAGGTCAGGGAAGGACAATGTTCCCCTGACACATAAAGGCAGGATGGAGAGAGGGAGGGAGAGCGGGAAGGGAGGCAGACAGACAGAGAGAGACTGAGATAGAGGGACACAAACAGAGACAGAGAGACGACAAACAGAGAGAGAGAGAAGAAAATGTAATCCATCATGGGTTGAGGTTGTACGCATAGTGGACCTTTCCAGTCCCTCTTTGCTAAGTGAATCATGCAGATGAGAGAAAGAAAGAGAGGTGGGCGAGAAAGAGAGAGAGACAGAGACAGAGAGAGAGAGAGAGAGAGAGAAGAGAGAGAGAGAGAGAGAGAGAGAGAGGCTGCACGTACAAGTGTGTATATTTATATTTATGTGTGTGAGAGAGACAGACAGACAGACAGGAAGACAAACAGACCAACAGACAGACTGACTGACTTGCAGACTGACAGAGGCAGAGACCGAAAACCCACCCACAGTCTATCTTCAAACCACTAGTGCACAAAGATAACTATCTAAAAGAGCCAAGTCAAACTGGGGCTGCTGAGGTCATCACAAGCCTTCGGCACGCACATTCCAGAGGCAGCAGGCCACTAGGTCTGGGAGGTACGGAAAATGGAGTGATGGGGAGGAGGGGGGGGGGGGGGGGCGCCAGGAAGGGTAATAGGCATCAAGGGTCAGATTCAGCTTGGTGAGTGGGTACGACTCTGTAAGTAGAAACGGGAAAAGCACCAATAAAATTCAGTTTCTTTCTCGTGTATCTTTAAAGGGTAGCAAGAACCAAATAGAGAGACGGAGAAGCCACAGGCTCTGAGAAAGAAAACCAACGGAGAGAGCACACGCACGTATGCACGCACATATGCACAAACACACACACACACACAAACACACACACACAAACACACACACACACACACAAACACACACACAAACACACACACACACACACACACATGCATGCACCCGCACATACTCAAGCACACACACACACACACACACACACACACACACACACACACACACACACACACACACACACACACACACCACATACATATATACATACATGCATGCATGCATGCATGCTCGCACATGCTCACGCGCGCACACACACACACACACACACACACACACACACACACACACACACACACACACACACACACACACAACGAGACTGACAAAGACATGGAAACCCCTGAACAAAGAGAAAGTGCTCAAGAGCGACCATTTGGAAGGATGTATTCGGGAAAGCAATCGGACAGACAATGAATTAAGGGTCTGGGAAAGGAACACAAGGAAGAGAGGGGAGTAGGTGGACAAAAAGAGTTCAGGGATCCAATTTACATCTAGCTTATTACATCCTGCAAGTTAGAAAAAAACATCAATTTGAAAAGTTTCTCGTGCGTCATATCTTCTTCACCCTTTTCTATGATTCATATTTTTAAATCAAGCTATTTCATTTGTATATTGTAAATTGCTTTCTACATTATTTCACTGGAGAAAGAGATAAACGTCAAAAAGAGCAAAAGCCATGGTTAATCAAACTCAGATTATGGCTCGATGTGGCAGCAATATGACTCTTCAAGTTTTGTAAAACTCATCACTTTTGTCAATTACATTTAATGGAAAGGAGGTCAGTAAACATTTTAGTAAATACCTCTCTCTCTCTCTCTCTCTCTCTCTCACACACACACACACACACACACACACACACACACACACACATACACACACACAGATGAATTCCTGAGCATGGTGTGGTCTTGAGTATGTGCTGTTTTCATTTTGTTGGATATGCTTTATAATATTATTTTCGTCAGTGTTTAATCCACCCTTTCATGAGTGGCCATGGACTATAATGAATAAATCATCCGTAGGAGTATCCGTATCTGTCAGATAAAGTCTGTAAGCAAACGAAATCTCTCTCTCTCTCTCTCTCTCTCTCTCTCTCTCTCTCTCTCTCTCTCTCTCTCTCTTTCTCTCTTTCTCTCTCTCTCTCTCTCTCTCTCATATTCAAGTCTGTGAACACACAGCCTCTCTCTCTCTCTCCTCTCTCTCTCTCTCTCTCCTCTCTCTCTCTCTCTCTCTGTAAGCAGTAGAGAACCTTGGAATTCATCTGGTCATCTACATTGTACAAGGTACACAGGCACTCAGGAGACACTAATTAGCTGTAAAAATAGTTAAAAATCTCTGATATACATTAAAGTGACCAATGGTCAGTGACACTGACCACTGGTTGTCTGCATTGCACAAGGTATACAAACACTCATGAGACACTGATTAACTGTAAAATAGTCGAAATATCTGATTTACGTCATAGTGACCAGTGGTCAGTGGCACTGACCACCAGTTGTCTGCATTGTACAAGGTACACAGGTACTCGGGAGAGACTATAATTAGCTGTGAAATAGTTAAAATCTCCGATTTACGTCATAATGACCAGTAGTCAGTGGCACTGACCACAAGTAATCTAGACTTACCCCAGGGTAAGTCCAGAGGGGGGAAGAACGGGCTGTTACACCGGTTCTTCATTCCACCGCTAGAAGTCCGTAGGGACCTACCAGCAGGAGGTGGCCAAAGGGCAAGTCACCAGAGGAGACACCATACAGCGGTTCACTCACTATAGCGGTGTTCAGGGAGTGCTTGTTCTAACTTGATACCCCGAGGGCACCAGCTGCTAAGCCTCTTAATCGTTAATTACATGAATCACACCCAATAGTCCCTTCCCTCATACGGTTGGCGATGTCAACGTTGTCGGTTTTGCACCTTCGCAGAGTTTTGCCTTGGGGCAACATGACAGGGAAAGTCCCCCCCCTTGCCTGACACCTGTGACAGCTTACTGAAAAACGCCTATGTAACTGTGTGTAAGACAATCTAATGGGGACATGGGCAAAAGAACTCGGACGTAAAAACAGCTGAAACTGAAAGCTACCATAAGCTATCACAGTCTGTCGGGCTGGTAACTGCCAGGTAACTTTGACTTAATAAACAGCCACCACTGCAGGTTACCATGAATAATCAACACCTGCGTGTAACCGGTAACCACCCCAGGCACAGGGCCGTAAAAACTGTTCAAGTATGACCAAGAGATACGACTGATCGTTAGCTGCCCCAATAGCTCTGACGTAAAAAACAGCTCAAAGCATGAAATGAGCTACGGCAGAACAAACAGCTATCGTGGCAACGGTCAGAACGATAGTCATAAAGAATGTCTAGAACATACAGCAGTGACAGTAACTGCTCATATGATGAAACACCCAGAGCAAACCTCGCAACAACCCAACTCGTTAAAGAAAAATCACATCCTTTATGACAGTGTTGAGGACAGGGAAGGACAACATGCAGCCAACACAGAAAAAAGAGGAGGGAAGGAGGAAGAGAGAGAGAGAGGGGGGGGGGGACAGACAGACAGAAACTGAGATACAGGGAGATAAACAGACATACAGGGAGAGAGACAGGGAAGGGGGGGAGAGAAAAGAATACGAAGAAGGAGAAGGGGGAGAACAAGAACAAAAACAACAAGAACAAGAACAAGAAGTATTCGATCATGGTTTGAGATTTTACGCATAGCCGACCTATCCAATCTCTCTTTGCAAAGTGAATCATGCAGATGAGAAAAAGAGGGGAGAGAGATGAAGCAGAGAGAGAGAGAGAGAGAGAGAGAGAGAGAGAGAGAGAGAGAGAGAGAGACTGTGTGTACGTGTGTATATATGACAGAGAGACAGAGACAGCGAAAGAGACAAAAACAGAAACAGAGACATAGAGAGACAGACAGACAGACTGACTGACTGACTGACTGACTGGCAGACTGACAGAGACATCGACAGAGAACCCGCCCACAGTCTACATTCAAACCACTAGTGCACAGGGATAACTATCTGGAAGAGCCAAGTCAAACTGGGGCTTCTGAGGTCATCACAAGCCTTCGGCACGCACATTCCAGAGGGAGTAGGCCACAGGGTCAGGGAGGTAAAGGGAACGGAGGAGGGGGAAGGACTGCCAGGAAGGGTAATAGGCGTCAGGGGTCAGATTCACCTTGGAGAGTGGGTACAGCTCTGTAAGTAGGAACGGAAAAAGCACCAATAAATCTGAGCATCTTTCTCGTGTATCTTCGTGGGTAGCAAGAAGCAAATAGACAGACTGAGAAGCCACAGGCATTGAGGGTGACAGCCAACAGGAAAGAGACCACACACACACACACACACACACACACACACACACACACACACACACACACACACAGAGAGAGAGAGAGAGAGAGAGAGAGAGAGAGAGAGTTCTGGAACACAGAATAAAACAGCAGCAAAAACTTATCTAACTCATATCCGTAGAGATGTAAGAAGCTTAATCCACAGATTACGTTTAGATTCACTGAAAACAAAATTCAGTAGGAATGTTGGATGTATGTGTGGAGATGCACTAAGTGTTTCACATTTGTTAATTCATTGCCCCCAAAACAAAGAACTTGATTATCATGGCTGGGTGGTCATTCTTCCGATAGATCGACGTCATCACTCTCTAAATGTTGAATGATTATTCGTTTCTCAGATTAGTTAGTCAAAGTTTCTTACAGAGTCCAGTTGGCATTTTTCTTTAGTTGGTTTTATCTAGTTTTTTTCCTTTTTCTTTTTTTTTTTTTTTTTTTTTTTTTTTTTTTGAACAATTTAGTAGTAGTATTCAAGGATGTACACGCTTTTCCCCCTACCCCTCCACCATTTTTTATAAGCACACATTCGCATACCACACACACACCATTAACACATCGTCTGATATCACTTTTGGTGAGAAGACGTTAAACTGAGGAAAACAAACAACACACACACACACACACACACACACACACACACACACACACACACACACACACGAGAGGTTTGATACAAAGGGCAATCATTCGCTTTCCTCGCCCCGACCTTGTCCGATTTTTGATTGTGAATTGCTTCCCTTCGGCGCTGTCACCTCTCTAAACAGTAACTACAATTAACCAACGCTTTAATAATTAAATTCCGAGCTTTCTCGTGGAGAACGACAATTGAAGAACAAACGAAATGGAAAGAATATACCATTTACTTGCAACAAAATCCTCACAAGCCTCCACAGCACATTGATTAGTTTGGCAGTCTTGTTTGGCTGGGAGGCCTGAGTTATCGTTCCATCACAGGCATTTTTGGTTGATTTAATACCTGATTAGCTCATGTATCCAGCACTGAATATGTTATCCCGTACCCAATGGGAAGACTGGAACCACACATTCGAATTTCATCCCCTTCATGGATGCTGTCTCTCAGAGTGTTGCTAAAATTTTCCCACCAACACCTCAGCTGTCTGTATCTCTCGGGCCTGGTTGATACCTGAGATCTATTATGAATTGAAGTGTAGCGAACAGTCCGGTCATCTAGTCTCAAATCAAAATGAAACTCCATGGCTTCAGCTCAGATCAACTTCATCCCTGTTGATCGCAGGTGTCATAAGTCAGACAGCAGTTTAAAAATAACGAACTTATACGATTAAACTCTCCCTACAGTTTTTTTTCCTCTGCCATTTTATTCATATCTATCGCACGCGTCGAAATATGTGCTCATCAAGCTTCTAGACTACAGAGTTTTCATTTACCCTGTGCCCCCCCCCCCCCCCCCCCCTTCCCTGCCCCTTTCCCCGTTCATTTATCCTGTCTCCCCTTCCTCCTTCCAACCCCTAGCCCCCTCCGCCTCCAACCTCTTCCCCCACCCTTCCACCAGACTAGTGGGACTGTTTAGCACAAACGTGTTTCACCTCTGATGTGCACAATTCGCATTGGAGTTGCCATGGATAAGTCTGAGATCAGGACAAATCTGGGGATTTGTAAGTTCCCCTAAAACCGCCTCCCTCCTCCCTCCAGTTCTCTCCTCCTCCCCTTCCCCATCCTTCATCCTCCTCCTCTCCTCTTCCCCCTTCCCCCTTCCCCTTTCCCCCCCCCCCCCCCCCCCCCCCCCCCCCCCCCCCCCCCCCCCCCCCCCCCCCCCGTCGCCCTGATCATTTACTCCGTTCCTCCCGTTCCTACATCCTTGTTCCTTTATCCCATTTCCTCCATCCTCTATCCTTGTTCCTTTATCCCATTTCCCTCTACTCTGCGTGTCTTCTCCACCACTTTCCCCCGTTCCTCCTCCTTCCATTCCTCTTGCCGTTCACCTGCCACTGCCATCCACTGATTCACCACCCCCTTCCCCTCCTCCCGTTCCCCCCTGCGCCCCTCTACCCCTCGCCTTTCCCGCAGACTCGCATTAAATGCCGACTTCACTTTGCTGTAAGTCGCAATTTTGTCGCGATAATCATGCGCCTGTCTTGTACAATGCTGATTCGCTCTTAACATGCTCAGAGTACCTGTGTGTCACAGTTCCGAAGTTGGAGACGATCATGCAAAAACTGTGGGTTTATATGAGAAGCAATAAGCATGCGTACATACGTACATACGTATATACAGACAGACAGACAGACAGACATGTATACATGCGCGCATGCATGCATGCTTGCATGCATGCGTGCATACACACACGCGCGCACGCGCATGCATGCATGCATGCATGCATACATACATACATACATACATACATACATACATACATACATACATACATACATACATACATACATACGAACGTACGTACATGCATATGTACAAACATATATATATTCATTCATACAGACATGCACATAGATAGAAAGAGATGGTTTCTCTCTTTCTGTCTCTGTCTCTGTCTCTGTCTCTCTCTCTCTCTCTCTCTCTCTCTCTCTCTCTCTCTCTCTCTCTCTCTCTCTCTCTCTCTCTCTCTCTCTCTCTCATTTCCCCACCAAATTCTATTCATGTCATATACATATGAAACCCCCACACGCTTCAAATATAAAAGATAAACATTCTGCCGTAATCTGATATGGAGATATTTTCCTCACGTGAAGAGCATATTGATGGAGCCAATATTCCTTAAATTTTTCCACTTCGGTTTCTTTCTACTTCGTTCGAATTTTCTTTTTCAGTGTATTTCATTCTATGTTTCATTCTGATTTTTTCCACTCTGATTTCTTTCTACTTCGTTCGAATTTTCTGTTTCAGCGCATTTTGTTCTATGTTCATTTCTACATGAATAAATCACCAGACAATGAGAAAATCTATGTATCCACCTTCGTAGTCATGTATCTACTTCTCTATCTGGCCATCTGTCTATTTAGCAAACTATTTACTGTTTTGTCTGTCTACCCATCCTACCCATACACACACTTACACGCACATTAGCGAGCACAAAATTATGTAATCAATCTTCTCATTCCTCTAAGCATCTATCGACTTATCTGTCTAGCCATCATATATATCTATGTAGTCACATATTCATCTATTTATCTGTGCCATCTACCTATCTCTACCACCTAAACACAGGCACACATGCAACGCATTTTCTTCTCTGTGCGTGCGTGCGTGCGTGCGTGCGTGCGTGCATGTGTGTGCGTGCGTGTGTGCGTGTGTGTGCGTGCGTGCGTGTGTGTGTGTGTGTGTGTGGTGTGTGTGTGTGTGTGTGTGTGTGTGTTTCTCTGTGTGTTTCTCTCTGTGTGTGTGTGTGTGTGTGTGTGTGTGTGTGTGTGTGTGTGTGTGTGTGTGTGTGTGTGTGTGTGTGTGTGTGTGTTTGTGTGTGTGTGTGTGTGTTTGTGTGTGTGTGTGTGTGTGTGTGTGTGTGTGTGTGTGTGTGTGTGTGTGTGTGTGTGTGTGTGTGTGTGTGTGTGTGTGTGTGTGTGTGTGTGTGTGTGTTTACGCAGTCTGATACGTCGTTACCTTTACTGTTCGTATATAAATCCTCTTTTAAAAAAAATAATAAAAATAAAAAACTTTGTTCTTACATTTTTGTCTGCTTGTATCTCTTTTCTTTTCTCCTCTCTATTCTTCTCTTCTGATCTCCTGCCTTTGGTTGCTTTTTTTCCTTCTGTTCTCTTTTCTATCCCTGTCATCTCCTCTTTTCCTTTTTTTACTACTCTCTTTTTTCCATCTGTCTTCTCTTCCTTCTCTTGTCTTCTCTCTGCCTGTCTTCTTGTCTCCTCTTCTTGTTTCTATTCTCAACAAGACAAGAGAAGATTCTATGCCGGCTGCACACCGCCCATTCGTATTTTACTCATTCATACCTTTTAAAGAGTGAAGAAGCTCCATGGTGCATTCCATGGCATGTGCCACTCACAATGAAACATGTTCTTTTAGAGTGTTGGGACTTGCATGATGTGAGACACAAACATTTTACAGCAGATTCCATGAAAACCTTGTTCAGAGATGTTCCGCCTGGCGCGATCTTTGAGTTCTTGAAAGAGATTAAAACTTTTCATCATAATCTGAGATTTTACAGTGGAAAGATTTTTAACCAAATTTTGGATGGGTTTTTGAAGATGCGTTTTAAAGATTGTGTGAATGAATGACTTGTGAGTTGATTTTAACGTGGTGACAGCCCTGATATAGCCCTTTGTGTCGGCTGGGCTATAAGCAACCTTACCTTACCTTACCTTACCTTACCTTACCTTACCTTACCTTACCTTACCTTACCTTACCTTACCTTCTCTCCTCTTTTCTCTCGTCTTATTTTGTGTTATCTTCTCATCCTTTCCCGTCTCTCTCCTCTTCTCCTGTCTTCTCTCATCTCTTGTCTTTTCTCCTCTTCTTTTTTCTCCTCTGTCTTCTCTTCCCGTTTAATGTCTTCTGTGTTTTTTGTTATCTTTTCTCATTTTGTCTTTTTTTTTCCTACTGTCCTCTTCTTTTCTTCTCTATCACTCTCCCTTCTTTGTTTTTTCCTATCTGCTGTCTTCTTTTTGTTATCTTATCATCCCCTCTCTCTCTCTCTCTCTCTCTCTCTCTCTCTCTCTCTCTCTCTCTCTCTCTCTCTCTCTTCTTCTTCTTCTTCTTCTTCTTCTTCTTTCTTCTTCTTCTTCTTCATCCTCTTCATTCGTCTCTCTCTTTTCCTCTTATCTTTTCATGTCTTAACTTCTCTTCTTGTCCATTTTCGTTTTTCCTGTTCTCTTCTTCTCTACTCTTCTTTTTTCTTTTTTCTTCTCTCCACTTCTCTACTTTTCTCTCCTCCTCTATTTTCTCTTATCTAATATTCTTTTCTCTTTTTCTCCACTCCTCTCCGTCTTTTTCCTCTTCTTTCCTTTTCTCTCTTCTTCTCTTCACTTTCTCCACTTCCCCTCTTTGCATTGC
>JADBJO010000929.1:220000-230000 GCA_016801955.1 Conus betulinus
GGACTGGTGGATTTTCTTTAGGACGGAGAAATTTGGTACTGATATGTTTTCATCAACAATATGAGAACTTAGTCATCACAACACCAAAGATTTAGAAATGGTCAGGGGTATTGTTAAACACTCTAACATCAGTCACTTTGCAAGGTGATATACGTTTTAAATGTGTCAATTCGTAGGCTGAGTGCCATCCTTTTTTTTCAAATAAGATGTATCAAATTTGTACCTGTGGAGGTGTATTGATATGAAAAGAAAGTAATTATTACACACACAAAATTGTCATCAACAAATGGATCGTTGACGAATTACAAGAATTATCAAAGTGACAGAGCATAGGCTACAGTTAAAAGACACTGCAAGATACAAAGCATGAAAGTAATCAAATGAAAAACATTTCATACTTTTAGATTTTTCCACTCGCATACGAATCAACATCAAAGGTCGTGTGAGGAAAACCGTTATACAAAAAAAAAAAAAAAAGTATTAGGCTCGACAGAAAAAAAAAAGCGCACAATGTCACATACGAATGAAGTCCCACACCGTCACGTTCTCGCGCACTTCTGTACTCCGCGAGACTACAAAGCAACGAAGTCCTCTGCTCCTACGCCACACAAGCACAGCTGGTGGTTTTGACAGCGTCAAGGTGTGCGCATTTTCAGAGCAGCACGCAGGAAGCATCCTGTAAAGGATGGGCTCGTGCCGGTCACAGGACAAGTGTGGCAGTGGCAGATTCGCGGAGCGACACACTGTAAACCGGCCCAATGATGTTGGGTGGTGGGGGGGGGGGGGGGGGGGGGGTTCTATCTTATCTTTTGTATCACTTCAGTGGCATTGCATCCCATGTCGCTCATTCAGCTCCCCGTCCACGGTCTCTGCCTGGCTTGACGCGCCACAGCCCGGCACCGGCAATCCACAAGAAGCGGTCAATGTCAAGTCGTCATGAGGCAACCCACCGGAGGAGACTTCACACTGCTGCCGAGTCACTTCGGTCGTGTTCAGTTGCCTGTTCTTACCGAACATACGCAGGACACCACCTATTAAGCCCCCAACTGACGACGACAAATAGTAAGTCCCCGAGCCAGCGTGAATGAGCTCTCGCTCTGTCCGGAGGGCGCCACCATGTCCGCCCAAAGACAGTCCCCCATGAGCTGGGGATTACCGTGACCCTGACAGAATTTCACCAGGGGCGGAGACCGTTGAAAGATCAGTGAAACTGAGGTCACCGTGAGGGCAAGGCGTGAGGGGCCGCAAATCGATGGGCATGAGGATGTGAAGATGACGCTGTGGATTTCCATTCTAGTGGAATGAGAGTGCATGACAGAACTGTAGTCTACGCTTACTTTCATACCTCGGCGTCAACCAGGCCCCAGAGACACAGACACTTGCAGTATTGGCCAGGAATTTTGAGCAGCACCCTTAGCCTTAGAGACTCATACAGTGAGTGGATGAAACACGACAGTGTGGTCCCAGTCTTCACCGGTGAGCCCATGACAAACACAACTCTCATAGGGGACACCCGGGGCGGAAAAATCTCACAAATAAATGTTCTGATCGGAATCGAACCCACGGTCTCCAAGACGAAAGTCTGCAACGCTAACCACATCATCACGGTGGCTGGCTATCCAATAATGGACTTGTCACAGAGAAGAAGAAGAAGAGAAGAAGAAGAAGAAGAAAGAAAGAAAAGAAAGAAAGAAAGAAAGAAGAAGAAGAAGAAAGGCAAACCAAGTCGGAAGAAAGAAATTTTTATGCGAGTAGGGAGGAAACTATCCAAGAACAAGATGCAGCAGAAAAGAGAGAGAGAGAGAGAGAGAGAGAGAGAGAGAGAGAGAGAGAGAGAGAGAGAGAGAGAGAGAGAGAGAGAGAGAGAGATGAGAGAGAGAGAGAGTGAGAGAGAGAGAGAGATGAGAGAGAGAGAGAGAGAGAGATGTAGAGCGAAAAAAGGGACAGTCGACCATTTCATTAAATAAACAATAACAAAAAAAAAAACAAACAAGCAAACAAGAAAAGGAATCCACCATGGGGTAAAATTTTTTTAGACCTGAACAGGAAGTGTCAAAAGGAATTTCCGGCTTCCGACGGCGACAGAAGCCAGGAGAGCAAAGTAAACATGCAATACATACAAACAAAACAAAACAAACAAAAAAAAACTTTTTTTTTTTGCTGAATACATATATGATTTTATTACAAAACTTAAAAGACATATTACAAATAAGAAATATAAAACGCAAAATGCATATTTACTGTAGTAAGACAATAATAACAACAACAAAACATACATCATCATCATAATCATTATGATCATCATTATCATCATCATCTTCATCATCGACATCATCAACATCATCACCTTGCTACTACTGTGTTTACTAATACCATCATTAGCTATACTACTACTACATCCACAACTACTGCTACTGTTATTACTTCTACTACCATCAAAATGACAACAGTCATTTAATAAACACTGAATGCTGTTTTTTTTTTATCTAATCATGGACACATATAAACACAAAAATAACCACAAAGGGTAAACACAAAAAAAACTGTAATAGTTAAATAAATAAAAACAAAATGACTGAACCGAGCAATGAATTAATCAAACAGGGGAAAACAAAGCAACTGACCGTCGTCATATTATTTGGAAACCTTGCAAGAAAAATTGCATTAATCTAATAAAAAAAAAAAAAAAGAAGAAGAATATGGGAGCCACTGTGTAACGAACTTTGTGAGTGACATTTGAAGACATGCAGCATACTTTTCTATTTCATATCTTGCTTTCAAATACACCATGAAAACTCGAAATAATGGCAAATCTTTTTCAAATTTACATTTGTAAATATAGAATTTGGCATGCAACAGAATGAAGTCAAAAGTTTTATCCGATCTAAAATCATTGTCACAACCAAATAGGACAATATCGTCAATCAGCAGTAGATTCATAGTTTCGCATTTTCTATTCGTTTTATTTTGAAATTCTTGCCAGAAAGTTTAAACATGAGGGCAGTGCCAAAATAGATGTTGAATGTTTTCTTTTTCTCTCTTACGAAAAGAACATTTTTTTTTCTGAATTCAGAAATGCCTATGCTTTTCAAAACTCTCGTCGGGGGACACCCGGGGCGGAAAAATCCCACAGTTAAATGTTCTGATAGGAATCGAACCCACGGTCTCCAAGACGGAAGTCTGCAACGCTAGCCAGCACATCATCACGGTGGCTGGTGATCTGATAATGGGTTTATCACAGAGAGAAGAAGAAGAAGAAGAAGAAGAAGAAGAAGAAGAAGAAGGAGGGAGGAGGAGGAGGAGGAGGAGGAAGAGTAAAGAAGAAAAAGAAAAGCAAACAAAGACAGAAGAAAAGAATTTTTATGCGAGTAGGAAGGAAACTGTCGAAGAAAAAGATGACAGCACAGAGAGAGACAGAGACAGAGACAGAGACAGATGTAGAGCGAAAAGAGGGACAGCCGACCATTTCATTAAATAAGAACAACAACAAAAAAAACAAAACAAACAAACAAACAAGAAAAGGGATCCACCACGGGGTAAAAATTTTTTTAGACCTGAACAGGAAGTGTCATACGGAATTTCCGGCTTCCGACGGCAGCAGAAGCCAGGAAAGCAAAGTAAACATGCAATGCACACAAACAACTTTTTAAAAAAAAACCTGTTTTTTGTTTTTGTTTTTGTTTGTTTGTTTGTTTGTTTGCTTTTTGCTGAATACACATATATGATTTTATTACAAAACTTAAGAACATATTACAAATAAGGAATGCAAAACGCAAAATGCATATTTACTGTAGTAAGACAATAATAACAACAGCAAAACATACATCATCATCATAATCATTATGATCATCATTATCATCATCATCTTTATCATCGACATCAACATCATCACCTTGCTACTACTGTGTTTACTAATACCATCATTAGCACTACTACTACTACCACAGCTACTACTACTGTTATTCTTTCTACTACCATCAAAATGACAACAGTCTCTTAATAAATACTGAACGCGGGTTTTTTTTTATCCAATCATGGACACACATAAACACAATAATAACCAGAAACGGGAAACACAAAAAACAGTAATAGTTAAATAAATAAAAACGAAATGACAGAACCGGGCGAATGAATTAATCAAACAGGGAAAACAAAAAAGCAACTGACCGTCGTCATATTATTTGGAAACCTTGCAAGAAAAAATTGCATTAATCTAATAATAATAAAAAAAAAAAAAAAGAATATGGGAGCCACTGTAACAAACTTTGTGATTGACATTTGAAAGACATGCAGCATACTTTTCTATTTCATATCTTGCTTTCAAAACACACCATGAAAACTCGAAATAATGGCAAATCTTTTTCAAATTTACATTTGTAAATATAGAATTTGGCATGCAACAGAATGAAGTCAAAAGTTTTATCCGATCTAAAATCATTGTCACAACCAAATAGGACAATATCGTCAATCAGCAGTAGATTCATAGTTTCGCATTTTCTATTCGTTTTATTTTGAAATTCTTGCCAGAAAGTTTAAAAATGAGGGCAGTGCCAAAATTAGATGTTGATGTTTTTTTTTTCTCTCTTACGAAAAGAACATTTTTTTTTCTGAATTTAGAAATGCCTATGCTTTTCAAAACTCTCGTCGGGGACACTCGGGGCGGAAAAAATCCCACAGTTAAATGTTCTGATTGGAATCGAACCCACGGTCTCCAAGACGGAAGTCTGCAACGCTAACCATATCATCACGGTGGCTGGTGATCTGATAATGGGTTTATCACAGAGAGAGAAGAAGAAGAAGAAGAAGAAGAAGAAGAAGAGGAGGAGGAGGAGGAGGACGAAGAAGAAGAAGAAGAAGAAGAGTAAGAAGAAGAAGAAAGGCAAATAAAGACAGAAGAAAGAATTTTTATGCGAGTAGGAAGGAAACTGTCGAAGAAAAAGATGACAGCAGAGAGAGAGAGACAGACAGACAGACAGACAGATAGAGACACAGAGACACAGAGACAGACAGAATGTAGAGCGAAAAGAGGGACAGCCGACCATTTCATTAAATAAAAACACAACACAAAAAAAAAAAACAAACAAACAAGAAAAGGAACCCACCACGGGGTAAAAATTTTTTAGAGTTGAACAGGAAGTGTCATATGAAATTTCCGGCTTCCGACGGCGACACAAGCCAGGAAAGTAAAGTAAACATGCAATGCACACAAACAACTAAAACACCCACTGTTTTCATGTTGTTGTTGTTGTCGTCGTCGTTGTCGTTATTGGTGTTGTTTTCTCCATCAGAACTTTTCTGAGGAAGCGAGACCAGGATTACGCGATCCAAATCTTCGCGTTTCTCCTTTTTTTCGTGAGTGATAAAGCCTTGCTGATAGATCTCTCTCTCTCTCTCTCTCTCTCTCTCTCTCTCTCTCTCTCTCTCATTACCTTTTCTCAAGGCTACGGGGAAGTGGGTGCGAAAATTCCACCCCGTCGGTTCTTTCGGGCGAGGGTTTCTTTCTTTTGTTTTTTCTTTTTTTTTTTTTTTCTTGGCGCATTTTCGCCCCCAATCCCACCCCCACCCAGCCCTTTTCCCACCCCGCACCACCCCCATCACCCCCACCCCCAACGTTATTGTCACCGTGCGTGCTTCTTTCAAATGTTGCGATCCCGTTACTGGGAAAAAGCTTCCTCTCGGGCATTCGCATTCTTCATTTTCCCTATCAACGTGTTCAGCGGGGGGAAGGGTTTGATATCGACTACTTCATCTCACATCTTATGGAGAATGTGTCTGTCTGGGGTGGAAATTATGATAATGAAAATCCTTCATATCGACTACTTCATTTCATATGTTGTGTTGAATGTGTCTGTCTTTGGGGGGGGGGGGGGGATAATAATGAAAATCCTTCATATTGACTACTACATCTCACATCTTGTTGAATGTGTCTGTCTGGAGGGAGTGGGGTTATAATAATAATAATAATAATAATAGTAATATCAACTATTCAATCTCAGATCTTGTGTAAAATATGTCTGGGGAAAAATATGATACAAACCAACAGCAGGGCAGTTGTTGTCTGGAATGCCAGTTAGGGGTCACGAACATTTTTTTAACTAGATTTGAAAGTTCGAAATAATCATTTTCTTCGTGAAAACAGCTTTATTTTCAAGAATGCAGTGATAATTATCGTTTTCACTGGAACAGTCACTATTGCCGATGTTTTTCTTCATAATTACTCGTTTTCACGCTTTTCGGTCAGATTGGAGCGGTCATCTCAAAAACAGGTAATCTGATTCATGAAAAAATATAGTCTTAGTGTGATGCAGGAAACCGGGTGAATTGTGATTCACCAGCATACGTAATGCTCTGGAATTATGCGACGGATATCGCTGCAATGGAACTCGCAAGATGGGGGGTGGGGTGGGGCAAAAAATGGCGAAAGCCGAAAAGGACTATCGTAATCATCTGCTTTCACTGCTTACGGCAAGAGCAGATTTTGAAATCATTTTGCACGTACGTGTTCTCATTTCACGATGTGTTCTGGTTTGGCGAATTATCTTTCTTGGATTTAGCATCATAAGCCAATGGTCTTGCTGCTGGTAAACACGTGACCATGCCTTGTGTTTTTAAAGCAGATGAAAATTGGACTGGCCGGCTTCCTGTTCATATCGTGAAGCTTCGTTTTGGATCGATTAATTCTGATCTGCAGAATGAGAGAAAGAAGGCGCAAGAAATGGGTATCAGTAAAAAGAGTTGCATCTGTGACACCTGATTTTGTGCATTAGTTATAGGCCTGGGAAGGTACTGGGGGGGGGGGGTGACAGCTGCCAGCTCGCTTCACTTGAGCTTTACTGCTTTAGTGATCTTGCGGACAGGGCTGTTCGACCGACGCAGGGGAAATTTATTTACGGTCATGAAGTTCACAGCAGGGATTGCGCCGATCGTGTTGCTGAGGCGGGTCAAATGTTCGCAAATAAAACGGGAAAGAAAAAAAGTCTTTTACAAAACAGGGTCACGTGCGAAATATTAAAAAGATAGTGTCCTTCCTAATGCGTCACTGTATGGGTGATTGTTAGTGATGGTGAGTCAGATTATGACAAGAGAAGACTAATACAGACTGCGGGGTTCCTGAAAACGAACCAAAATACACATCAACACACAAAACACAGATTTGAAACAGTATTGGAAACATGAATGAGTAATACGACGCAAATGAGTCGTTACTCCGTCTGTGTTGAATAGATCCTCGACACTACTGAAGCGCAAGATTAGCTGAATATGATTTTATTGCATCTTTATTGGATTATAATGTGTTATGATTCTGGTAGTACAGGTCATCTATGCATAGGTGCGTTCGATTGGTCAATTTTTTAAAAAATCTATTTCGATTGACTGACATAATTGACTTTGCAAAGACTTTGGCCTCTCTAGCAGATGACATAGTGCTCTACAGAGATCTATTGTATCAGTGCGTGTCCATCCATCACTTTTTTCTTTCTTTTTTTATGCAAGAAAAGGTCTTTGTCGCTTTCTGAGCTGTGCAACCAAGAATGATACGGCAAGACCCGACCCACCCACCTCCTTCCCCTCCTCCCTTTCTACCTCCTCCTTCCTCCGGCATGTTGAGATTAAGCACGAGCAGTTTTGTTCACTATTTCGCTGGCAAAAGGTTGATGGAATGAAGACCGGAAACAAAGTTCCCCTACCCACGCATAACCCACGCTCTGTGTTAACATATCAGCTGCGCAGTAGAACCTGCGTGCCCCTCTCCCCTTCCTCCCTTACGACAGTTCATCGTTAAGCTATAAATTTGCGATGCTGCTCAACTGCTCCAACATGCGGCCATTTTTCCGTAGGCAATTTACCGTGTGACAAGGCTTAAACGAAATACCTCCGTTCAGTCAAATTAACTAAATCACTGGCGATTTTTGTTGTTGTTGTTGTTGTTGTTTTAAGCCCAGAAATATGTTCGTGAGGCTTAGGCCGCTGTAATTACCGTCGCCAGGAAGGTGAGGCACGGGAGGAGGAGAGGAGGGGAGGTAGGAGCGGTAGAGGATAGGGAGTGTCGTAAGTGGCGTTTTCTCTGCATGTTTGGTCAGAACAGACCCCCAGGGTAGAAGGGAGAGCTGACTGGTCTTGTAAGGCGTCAGATTCTGGTGAGAAGGTCTAGGATTCGATTCCCACCCTTCAGATTTAACTTTGGAGCAGATTCCATCTTCTTCTTAATCCGTCGAGTGAGACCTTAAACCCGAGGTTCTGTGCGTAAACGCGCGTACAGCAGCATTAGCACACACGCTAAAATCCCATTTCTTATTTCGGAAAACAGGAGGTCATCGTGTGCTAGCAGGATGCATGACCCCAGAATGAATCGCACGCAGACAGGTAAGGTACCTGGACATCAAGACGGCATGTGGCAACCGTGCCAGAGGGATTGAAAACACTCAAGCAAAGATCCCACAAGTGATGACCATCGGATTTCCCGCTGACCAATTAAGGAAGAAAGCGAAGAATAGAGCAGGCACCACACACCACCAGACAAGCATCAGTGCATTCTCTGATAGGGAATCTCATGACGATTTGATTGATAGTGATTGCTCCCTATGGACTACCGGCACAGGTAAGGTAATGTTGCTTGTAGCCCAGCCG
This sequence comes from Conus betulinus, assembly GCA_016801955.1. Taxonomy (NCBI): domain Eukaryota; kingdom Metazoa; phylum Mollusca; class Gastropoda; order Neogastropoda; family Conidae; genus Conus; species Conus betulinus. The sequence continues at coordinate 228,629 of JADBJO010000929.1, forward strand.
ACCGCAAAGGGCCATATCGGGGCTGTCACCGCGTTGAAATCAACTCACAAGTCTAGAACCAAAAAAATGATTCACACAACCCTTTAAAATGCACCTTCTAAAAAACACACGGATATTTTGTTTAAAATCTTTCTTCTGCGAAATCTTGGATCAGATGAAAAATGTTGATCTCTTTCAGAAATTCAAAGATCACATCAGGTGGGACATCTCTGAATAAGGTTGTCATGGAGTATGCTGCAAAATGCTCATGTCTCACATCAATGCAAGTCCTAACACTCTAAAAGAATATGTTTCACTGTGAGTGGTACATGGCATGGAATGCACCACGGAGCTTATTCACACCTTTTAAAAGATAAGAATGGGTGTAAAAGGCGTGTGCGAGCTGCCGGTACTGAGGGCTGCGATGAGGCATGTGTGGGAGCGTCTATGCATGGAGCCGGACTATGCAGCATAGGACTAACGCCACTGAGGAGACACGGAAGGCGAGACAAAGACAACAGGAAGACAAATAAAAGGCACGACGCAATTGCACGGTGATCAGAGTGTGTGTGTCAGTAAGTCCGACATTCCCTTGACCGCTGGGATCGTTGGGGGGACGTGATGAGGCAGCCGCCGTTTCTCTCCAGGCTCCTCTGTTTGTAGCTGTCGCGAGGAGATCTGGCATGGTCATTTTGATCCAGTTCTTGATGGCCGAAACGGAAAGAAGAATCCAGGCGTTTGAGACCAGGTGCCTGAGGAAACTACTCCGCATCTCCTACAAAGAACACAAGACCAATGATTATGTGCAGAACCTGGTCCTAACCTAGTTGGGCCCCACGAACCACTTCTGGCAACCGTCAAACGACGGAAGATGGCATGGTTTGGCCACGTCATTCGTCACAACACCCTCTCTAAAACCATCCTTCAAGGAAGTGAGTGTACATCAACGAAAAGTCTAAAATCACCCACTCGCCACTTATCCCAAATGTGCTATATTCACCTATTAACTTTCCTTGTCGATGAGTAAGGGGGTGGGGCTAAGGGTGGTAGAGGGCGGCCGTGGGGGACATCGTTGTGTGGTCAATGTCCATCACAGGTCTCCATCCTCAGCCAAAGGTTACAGGACAGAGAAGGTGGGAAAGGAAAGGTGGGAGGGGGTGGGGGTGGGGGGTGGAGCCCACTTTGGTTCAACCTTCTTCTTCAGTCTAGCTCAGGACTTCTTCATACAATTCTGCAACGACCAGCTTCCGCGATTCTCCTGCACAGAAAACGTGGGAAAACGCGAATATAAATCAATTATGACAACCGCCGAGAGGACGGCGAGTTCAATTCGGTACAAATTTCCAACCAATCTGATGACAGTTAATGGTATCCAAAGGGAAGAGGGGGGGGG
>JADBJO010000929.1:232500-235000 GCA_016801955.1 Conus betulinus
ATTCAGAAATCTTCTCATGCAGTGATGTGCAACTCTAAAACGGAGGAGTTTGAGAAGGGCCTGACCATCTTGTTGCCGTTTTACGGAAGGTCTGGCGGGCCTGCAGGGGATTTTGTCGTGCTTGTGGAGGAGAGTAAAACCTTCTACCTGAACAAATGTGATTAGCTCACTGTCTTTCTCCTTTCTTTTCTCCTCTTCAATTTCTGGATCAGTCTTACTGCCCCTTGTGTTGGGCGAGTGTGTGTGTGTGTGTGTGTGTGTGTGTGTGTGTGTGTGTGTGTGTGTGTGTGTGTATGTAGGTGTAGGTGTAGGTGTGTATGCGCGCGCGTGAGTACGTTTCTTGCGTGCGTGCGTGTGTGTGTGTGTGTGTGTGTGTGTGTGTGTGTGTGTGTGTGTGTGTGTGTGTGTGTGTGTGTGTCTGTCTGTCTGTCTGTCTGTATGTCTGTGTGTGTGTGTGTGTGTGTGTGTGTGTGTGTGTGTGTGTGTGTGTGTGTGTGTGTAAATGTGGGGGGTAGGATGAGGGAAGGGTTTGCACGCTCGCAGGCATAAAAGTCCACGTCTTTATCGTTTTTCTCATCACTTTCCTCCACCTCATCATCACCACAACCATCAACACCATCAACACCACCACCACCACCATCGTCATCATCATCATCATCATCATCATCATCATCATCATCATCATCATCATCATATCATCATATGTCATCATCGTCAACATTCTTCTCCTCGTCTTTTTCTTCTTCTTCTTCTTCTTGCTCTTCTTTTTTCTCCTTCTTCTCTTCCTCTTCTTCTTTAATTTGAATTCAACTTAACAGATTTTTTTTTCCTTTTAAACAAAGTATCAGATCATCATGGATCAACATTTCATTTGCTTTTTTTCTCATCGTTAGTTACGTGCCTAAGCAGCCATAATGGTTATTGATCGATATCTGTAAAACAAAAGTCCCGAGAAACTCGAAACAAACCATTTGTTTGTTTCGTTAAAAAATATATTTCGTTCAGCGAATTCTGTATGACCCATATCTTTTTAAGTATTACACTCATTCAAAATCTAATACCCCTTCATAAACCACATTGATCCATCTAGCATTATATTACTTGCACAAATCCACATGACATTCAATGATGAAAGTGATGACAATGCTGCTGTTTTTAGTTTACTGAAAAAAAAAAAAATAAAAAGAAACGGGTTTAAAGTACCGGAAAAAAAAAAAAACCTCAGCGATGAATAACCTTTCCTTCATCTTCAACCTTAGTTGTTGTTGTTTTTGTTTTTTAATTATTCAATTTCAATTATTTAGTTACATCTTGCTTCTCTGCCTTTCACACACACGTATACTTAGTTTATTGACCAGGATGATGCCCTCACCGTTGGAATTGTCCCTGAACACGCCTCTTTGTCCCACAGACTAGTCAGAACAGAAAGCAGTCCTTCCTGGCTCACCATAGTGTGTCTTCATCGAATGAAATCTTTTTTACTTATTGACCCATGACAAAGAATACAAGGGCAGGAAGGGGAGCTTGGGGGGGTGGTGGAGGAGGGGAGAGAGAGAGGGGGGCGACACAACGTAGTTTTGTTCCTGCATGATTATAACATTTCGAGATGTAATTCTTTCCGATGGCTGCTCTTAGATAAAAGCAATGGAACTTCTATTCAGAAAGAAAGAAAAACAGGAATGTTTTTATTCGTGTGAATACACTTGAATTGACTTGACTTGACTTGATGCAACGTTTGTTGGTCCTAGTTTTATTAGCTAAAGATTTCACATGCGTGAGAAATATACATGTCCCTAACTTAAGTCAAACACTCAGGCTCGTAAACTGTCTTTCGTTGTTTCCAGTGCTGGTCCAGAAGACTTTTGAAGGCATTCAGCGAAGGGGCTACGACCACCTTGTCTGGCAAACCATTCCAGCAGGAGACCACCACTCTGTTGGGGAAAAAAATCGATCTGATATTTATTCTTGATCTCTGCTTCTGCAGTTTCAGAGAATTTCCCCTAAGGTCAGTGGTAGTAGCTAATTTGAAGACAGGAGCACTTACTTTGTAGTAGCCGTTCAGATATTTAAAAACTTCAATGATATCGCCTCTGAGTCGTCTGTGTTCTAGGCTTGGTAGATTTTAGTACCTTTAGTCTCTCTGAGTAAGGCCTGTTTTTCAAATGACTGAGTAGTCTGGTTGCTCGGCGCTGCACATCTTCTATTTCTCTGCAAAGTGTTTTCTGGTATTGCTGCCAGACACAATGCCCATACTCTAACAGTAGACGTACAAGACTTTTGAACAGCTGGCTGAAAGTCCGTTCTGAAAGAAAATCGAAGGATCTCCGAATCAGTCCCACTATCTTGTTGGCTTTGGCTGTGACTTGTGCCACATGGTCTTTAAATGTGAGGTTTTCATCTATTGTTACTCCCAGATCTCTTTCCAGTTTGCTTTCGGCCAGTGATGTTGTCCTCCGTTCTCCTTCTTCAGATTTTCCATTCATGCTGTATGATGCTGCTG
>JADBJO010000929.1:242500-247500 GCA_016801955.1 Conus betulinus
AAGGTCTGATAATGTCCGCAGAATTTAGCAGTCCCACAGAAAATATGTGTGTCAGTGACAATAGTCTGCAGAACTGCCGAACTACCACATCACGCACACACACACACACACACGCACGCACACACACACACACACACACACACACACACACACACACACACACACACATTCATTTCCACAATTTACTATTATAAGCCAATATATCACACAATCTTTTTCAGATATAACGAACTCACAGCGGAAGTCGTATCCTAGACTGGTCATTCCTTAAAGACAGTTGCTAAACTGTTCAAATCTTATGGCATATAAAACCAGGCGGTGCTGAGAGCACTTAAAACGTCCCTTGATTTTTACAAGATTTTTTTTAAGTCATAAAAATCACTGGGGAAAAAATAAATGCTATTTCAAAAGCGCATTACAAAGCTATGTATGCAAAGATACATCGCCGAGGGCACAACCAGTGTCCACTGGGGACAGTTTGTACAATTTTCACTTCCCAGTCACCAAATTACTGAAAACGCTGGCATATATACACTGCTATCAGGGGGGATAAAAGGTTCCACAACAAACGCACGTCGCAACTCACTAACTCCTGCACACACGCGCATTCAGACTGCATAATCCGAGCCATGTTTCTCTGGTATGGGATCATTCTAGCATCTAACCGAAATAATGGAAAAAAATAGTCACTACCCAAGGATATAATATTTTGCCAGGGACCACAACTGTTTTTCCTGTGTTGTTGAGAATTGGAACTTTTATTTTCTAGCAATCATAACTTTTTCCCGACTTTTCTTGGCTTAACAGCTCCTATCCTAGTTTTATTGAGAGCAAAACAAACAAAAAACGTTATTTTTGCGAGGAAAACGTTGTCAGCAGGGAAAATGGCTTTGATCGCTGAATACCATACCAAGGGCAAATTGGGTCGGTATAATAAGAAAAAAAAACGTTGTGTTCCGTAGGGACAACACTGATGGATAAACGTTTTCCTCCTCGGGAAATAGGGGGGGAAAAAAAAAAACACTCGTGATCCTCAGGGAAAAAAAGCCGTTATCCTAACTAAAAACAATTGTGATCCTCAGAGCTAACAGCTTAACTCCTCTGTCCGGAAAGGCTATAGCCATTTCCCTGTGAAAACGGCTGTTGTCGATGTTTTAAGAATACTTCTGAACGTGACGGCCCAGAAAAAGAAGGACAAAACAGGTTACAAGACAAACTTAGTCTTGTAACTTGGTTGTTCCCGTTTTTGGTCGGAATCGCTCGGAATTTTTCTTCAAATTTGTTTCCATCTCCACCTGCAGTCACCCCACTCTGAAACTGTTGTTGGTGTGCAGTAATAAGTAGGGTAACTTACGCTCCCATAAGACAACCTAACACACAGTAACTTTTATTCAGGACCGGCACAGCCTTTTAAACTTGAATAAAGTCAAACAAATACAAAGACCAACAATATATAGTGTGGGGGGTGGGGAAAAAAACTAGCGCAGGCCAACAAATTCTGTCATCACAGTAATGACTTGGCAAAGATTTGGACTTAAGGGGGGGGTATTTCGATTTTATCGGTGTGTTAAGCCAGTGTGGCCCCATATCCGATCCATATCCGATCCAGTGCAATTTGGTTTGTTCCAGAAATGTGTGCGATGGCGTATCAATGATATAAGTCCTTTCAAAGATTTGGCAGTAAAATGATCCACCGACTTGTACACAGAGTAATACATAAACTGGCATTGAAAGCGGCATGTTCAAGTTTTTATCTTGATTTTGCTCAGAGCCCGGCCGACGGCACGGGGACCATATCATGGCATCTGCGAAAGTTGAAATCGATCACATGTAGAGGAAACATAAACAATCCAAAAAGGTCACTCGATAACTTATCAAAATAGCTTGAAAAATTATGCATGTACCACAAATCGTATGTTAACAGCACACACACACCACACACACACACACACACACACACACACACACACACACACACACACAACACACACACACAAATGCATGCTCACGTCCCTCATTCGCTCACAAACATATGCACCTTAACTCTAACCATACTCGCATATGTACATATGAACAAGATATATGTCCAAAATCCGTCACCTTACAGTTCGTTACTGAAATGTTTGCAATGGCGAATTAATAATATGCCTTGCAGTCATTGGGCAACAACAACGATCCGTTTATTTCTATTTATAATAACAAAGCAGCCGAGATTCAAAGCAACAAGGTTTCATTCGCCATTCTTATTTTAGATTAAACCCAACCGACCCGCTGTGGGCTGTTCTCAGGTCAAAATTAACAGCATGCAAAAAAGAAAACTAAAACCTGTCCTGTAATTGCATTCCAAAATCCCTAAAAAATGAATTGGGGGGGTATTTATTTTACACACACACGCACACACACACACACACACACACACACACACACACACACACACACACACACACACCAACACACACACCCACACACAGCGACGGGAGACGTGCACACACACAGAGGATTGACACAGCGGAGAGAGAGAGAGAGAGAGACTCGCTCACAAAACCAAACGCATGCTAGAAACTACAAGTTCACGCGCATCCAAAACACGCTCACCATTCCACAATTTTATGTTTTTATATCCATTTTGCTTGTAGCCTGGCTGAACTGAGGGGGTCACATCAAGCCTGTCACCATGTCAAAACTGATTCCACAGTAAGGAAAGAAAAAAAGAAAAATATTAACAGGGAAAGAAAAACATGTCCACTAACATGTTATTTCATACATGCTGAAACAGGTGCATTAATAAAGGATCTATGTAACGCACATGTTACAAACAAGCGCGCGCACGAAGAACTTCGCTTTGGCTTTTCCAAGCTCTTCAGTGTTCTCAGAGCAGGCTCCTTGTCTTCTCTGCCCCTTGCCGTTGTGTGTGCATCTTTTAGTCCCTCCAGAGGGGCGGTGGCTTGGTCCAGTAGAAAATCACATTTCTCCTCCGTCCCCTGGGAATGAATTCTCTTGGAAGTTTGCAGTAACGCTGTGAATTTGATGACAGGCTAGGTGATATCCAGTCCCTGGAGTTGCAGGCCCTTGGAGGAGGATGGCGGTTGTTGTTGCGGAAGATGCGGTGCAATGGTCCTCTGGTTGACCAGTAGTCATTCCCGTAAAAGCGTCATCCTTTGTGACCTGCCACAAAAAAAAAGCTTCAGATGAATTTTCTGACAAAGAAAAAGTTGCTAAAAAAAAACCTGGCAGAGAAGACGATCATGGGAAGCAGAAAACTCACGCCTAAGAATGATGTTAATACACTGAGAGTAAAGAAGACACTAAAGCCGAAGAAAAGATACTAAACCTGGGAAAAGAGAAAAACTGAATGAGGCCTGAGCCACAGAAAAGAAAAATCACCCTGTGGAATGAAGACAACATTTTGAAAGAAAATGACATCAAACAATGTAAAATGTGTCGCCCTGTAAAAGGACACTAACCTTTTTCACTAAAAAAAGTGGGGATAATCAGCCCCCTGGAAGGATGACACTAAACCTATCAAAACGAGGCCATAAACTGATGCAAAAAGTCTTCAACTGTATGTAAGAAACACTAAAACCTTTAAAGAAAGAGACTCTATTAAAAACCTATGGAATGAAAAACACTACAACTCCTAGAAAGGGTAAACTAAACCACGCAAGGACTACGCTAGCTACTTAAAAAGAACACTCAATCATATAAAAGAACACTAAAGAGTGGCTATCAAATCTGATGACGCCATCTGGTAGTAAAAAACCAAAACCCATAGATGTGGAGAATTAAAACCTATAAGGATTCACATCTTAACTGATTTCCAGGTGTGGCTTTTCTGTGAATTAAAGGACAGTTGGATCGGTGGTACCAGGTGCGCACAAAGGAATTTTTCAGGGAGAGGATTAATTAAGAGTTTCCTTAAGAGCTATGCAGCTGGATTCCAAATGATCTGAAAGCATGCGTCCATGTTCCAGACCCTGAATAAGGAGACCTTCCACATAGCTCGACTCAACCTTTCAGGCCTTTCCGGACAATGTTCCCTCTGGTACCCCATTTTGTTGCCTAGTTTCACAGAACACCGACACACGAAACTGGCGGGAGCCGGAATAGCCCAGTTGGTAGAGCGCCGGGACTCGTGATCCTGAGGTTGCGGGTTCGGATCTCCGTCGGGCCGTTTCGGTACAGGGGGATTTTTCCCTCGGAGTTAACATTGTGTCTGACTCCATTTCCCATACAGTCCCTTCGAATGAGACTATAAATCGAGGTTCCGTGTGTGAACGCACGCATAACATCTTGCACACACGTAAAATCCCATTACCAACTTTCAGAAGAGAAGGCCAGTTTGGCCGTTGGTATGGATTACAACGTTACACATAGCATGCACCTTCCCCGAAGTTGGAGTATGGCTGCCTTAATGGCGGGATAAAAAAACGGTCATACACACAAAATTCCACTCCGTTTGTTGAGTAGATTGGATTAATACTTGTCTGTCTACACAGAGAGTGTCCGCAGGAGTGTCAGTCAGCCTGCGTTCGCAGAAAAGAAAGAAAGAAAAAACGAAACTGGCGCAGCTACGTTGGCCATACATTTTCTTTTAGCAGTTCGTATTCTGCGCAAATAACTCTATTTCACTGTTATTCCATCGGTGTTATTTTGATTTTGGAGAGTTTCTCAGTTTTCATTTTATCTCCCTTTTGCAACCAGACAATATTGTGGTAATACAATATATTATGTGAACAGCATGAAAGGTTTCAACAATCTTCCATATAAAAACAACATAGTATAGAATTACATTCTTTTTTCACATTATTTCTGTTTTACATAGCTTTAGAAGGTTGCCATGAACGAACTGGGATATTCAGGGGAGGAATATTTAGCAACACACTGTACTGGCTTAATTGAAATAATGAACATATCAACGTTGCCCGATCTCTCACCATTGTGTGTGTGTGGGGAGGGGGGGGGTGGGGGGCAGGGGGGGGTAGAAAAGTATGTGTATGTAT
>JADBJO010000929.1:252500-342500 GCA_016801955.1 Conus betulinus
GTGCAATGCCGACTGGACAGACTGGGTGTGGCTCCGCACAGTGGTGTTGAGCGGCGTGCGAGAAATGCCACTGAGGAGGCACAGATGATGAGGCATCAAAGAAAATCAAATCGGAGATCAGGTGGGCTCAGACATGGCCAGCTATGGGGTATATGTCTAATCATTTTTCTGGGAAAAGAATGCCTGTGTGGAAGCGTTGTTGGATTCCGAGAACCAATAGATCAAAGGATTTTCGCGACAGACGCATGAATAATCATATTGCTGTTGTCTAAGTGGTAACCACAGTATTTCAGCAAGAAAGCTAGCAGAAGCCATCTCATAAGCAAGTATCCCGGTGCATACTGAGTAGTTCTGCGTGTCCATAATCCACCCATTCTAGCACTGTCTCGACGAAAATCTGCATGGAAGAATGATAACATATCTATGAAACACAAAGAGAGGCTCCCTTGTGTTCACTTGTGTATCCTGTCTTCCCTAGTCTATACGTCTAAGACGTTGACCCTAAAAGAGGTTTTTGAAAAAAAAAAGAAAAGAAAAATCAAGCCTTAAAATGAGATTTAATCGCAATATCAAACACCCTGATCAATTAACAGGTGCGTCTAACCATCAGACAGCACACTGGATCCTGATAACATCAGTTAGGAGACGAAAATGACCTCGATGTGGCCATGGAACAACATCTAATGGCCTTCATTACACAGTTTTTCCAGGGAACTGTGGAGGGACGGGACAGGGAGGTGATGGAGGGTGGACAAGTGATGAACTGACACACAGTGCAGAATGGACGGGGGAAAGCATTGGCAGCTCCACTCTCAAGTCTTTGCACAACAGCAGACTGACTGAAGGAACCTAGTGAGCTGATGTCCAGTGAGGGTGCCTAAATCAGTCCTATTAAAGTAGAACGAGGAGGAAAAGAAACAGAGAGTCCACTGTACGCGTGCATAGATCACAGGAACATTTCACGTGTGTGCATCTGATCTGCTGGGTTCTATTCCGACAAAATTGTAATGATCTAACAACAGTTTTTAGGCAAAGTAAAGCACCATATATAACATATGTTTCCAAGCACTTCTCATGCCTTAACCACTTTGGCTCAAAGGACCGGTAGAAGATTAACTGATTCATTTCTTAAAAGGCATGCCTGATGACACAAAAAGCCTTCCCACTGAAGACAGTGACAAGGTTTAAAATAATTTTACGTTGATAGACAAAGCCAACGTGTTCAAACCAGTACTTTGTTAAACAATCTTCTTTTTTTTTAAAACGAAACACAAAGCTGTTCCTAACAAAACAGAATTTGATGGTTCCATCATCCTGTTGATAATAACTCAAGAAGCGGTTTTTTGACTTATTTAACTGGAGGACTTGGCAATAAAAGTACTGTTGGTCCGGATTTTGTACACAGTAAGCTCTTAACTGCTGCAACAGATGCTGTTTACAAACCACAGCACGCCTCTACAAAGTTCCGTCCTTTTTGGGAAAAAAAAAAGGAAGAGAAATAAAAAAAAAAAAGCCATGTTAGCACATGCATTTAAGAAAAGGGTTATTATTCGAGTAAAGTGTGAAAAGTAAAATATCGGCTGTTAAGCTTTAGGGCATTATATACCAAATAAAAAAAGGGGTTTTTTTCAGATACCTTGACCGTCAAACAGTCCTGTAAAAAGCGCATAGCAGCACATGCATTTAAAAAGGTTATCGAGTAAAGCGTGAAAAGTATCGCTGTGAAGCTGTATGCACTACCAAATAATGTTTTCAGATACTTGACGGCAAACAGTCCTTTAGCTACTGACCTGTCCCGGCTTCATTCCAGACGATTCGACAGTCTTTCAGCACTTGCGCTTTTACGATGATTTCTGTAAGTTTTTGGATTTAAAACCATTACTCAAGTAATATTCTTTGACGTGTCAAAGGTTTTTGATAAGATTTGGAACCAAAGACATGTGGATAAAAATTTTCAGCTGCAGATACCAGGCGGCAAGTACTTGGTTTGTTGACTGTTAAGCAGACCGCGCAGCTGTTTTAGACGGACGGACGCAATTCACTTTACCTACCTCTGTTAGCTGGTGTTTTCTTGCGGCTGTTTTCTTGGCCCACTGTTATTCTTCCTCTGTTTTAAATGACATTGCAAACGTCATCTACTCTTTTTCGTTAAACTGTTCTCAAACGACACTAGTCTGTACCTGGGATTAGAAAATCCTCATAATCCTTCTTTTTTAAGTATACAGCATCCTGACATTTTGGTGTAACCTTTGATGACCTTGTCAGATGAATAACTCCAGTTATCATTTTCATTGTTTAAATCGTAAGTCTTTCAGAGAATTCATTGTATATTTGTTCAGAGAGCTCGTACAAAGAAGGCTCTGTAAATAAATCTAGCGCTTTTCTGTGAAGCTTGTACTTATGAAACTTAAGGCCAGAAACCAGCATAGTAACAATGTTAGCCATACTCTTGCTGTGGTTGTTACAATTTACGGTTATTTTTTGGAGTGTGACGCCTAGATGTCTATATTTGTCAATACTCTTACAATGTGCATGGCCAAATGTAAAGGGAAAAATGTAAAGGGAAAAACATTCACGGTTCTGTCTTCTCTTTTCAATGTTTTACCCATGAATTTATCGTTTATAAGTCAGCATTTGGTCGTTGCACATGGACATCTGATTATATTTCATGCTTAAGACATGCTTGTGTTGTTTGCAAATAGGTTAATGTTGGATTGAATGTCATAATTAGTGTGGTTAATACAAATAGGACATAAGAGAGGGGCCTCATGCAGAGATGGAGAAACAACAGCAGGGACCCGTTTACATTCTGACTTATTCTCTTTTTCTTTGGGACTCAAATGACGGATCCAAGGTTCGTTTGCCTTTACATGGATCTACGCTCTCTCTCGATTGCACTTGTAGGTGCACATGACTTCAAATCATTGCACCTTTTGTAGCTGGCAGCATCAATAGCCAGTTCTTCTAGGAGAACACATGATGAGAGAAAAAAAACAGAATTTCACTTTCCTGAGAAGATTTTTTGTTTTGTTTGCAAGAATGTGTATGAGAACTGACAAATGACTAGTTTTAGGAATGAGTCTCAGCTCATGATTCCGCAATGGAATGTTCATTGTAATGTGATGGCTGTTGTGGCCGGGAGCTGGCAATTTTGATACGTAAAATTTGACCTGTTTTAGTGAGCACAACCTGTTAGCTTTTTTCGAAATAAAAATTTAATTCAAGTTTCCCGAGTTCATTTTCGGAAGTAGATTTTCAGGAAAAGCGATCATCTATTTGTTTGTCTGTCTGTCTGTCTGTCTGTCTGTCTGTCTGTCTCTCTCTCTCTCTCTCTCTCTCTCTCTCTCCTCTCTCTCTCTCTCTCTCCTCTCTCTCTCTCTCTCTCTCCCTGTTAGGTGATCTCTATTTTGTTTTCTATCGATGGGATGCTAATTGCATTCTGTTTCAACATTTTGTTTGTTCAGGTGTCATCTGCCAAACCCTCCCCCATCCCGTTTCTCCCATCCTCCTCTCCCCAGTCCTCTTCTCCCGCCACCACCTCGCACCCAGCCCACCCACATCCCCCCATCCCCCATCCCCCCATCCCCAAAAAAGGAAACCAATGAAAACAAAAACGATGGTTAAAGGGTGGAACTATTGATTAATTGATTAATTATCTGCTGCCTCAGGTCAAATCAGCAAGGGGCGCAATTCAGAATGAACGAACAGGAATCGACTCGATGGGGAAGGAAGTGCTCTCTCTCTCTCTCTCTCTCTCTCTCTCTCTCTCTCTCTCTCTCTCCTCTCTCTCTCTCTCTCTCTGCAAGAAAGTATCCATCAAGTCACTGAATGGCCTAAATTAAAGCGTGTGAGTTTAAACGCATATATCACATATTCGAAGTGTGTCGTGAGCTTTTAGTAGTTGTTATAGAACGAGTTTATCTAGTTCAAATATGTGCGAAGTGCATGTAAAATTGTCAACAACAGAAAAGATAATTTGTGGCCCGAAATAAAACATTGCTTAAACTAGCATTCTTGAAAAATATTTTCCTATGTTCATATTGAATACCATGAACGTTATGCATTTAGCATACTATTTAAGACTCAGCTTGTGAACATGCTGTAATGCCTCATAACGTGTTCAAAAATTGTTTGCTCTGATAAAATTTTCATCATGATCTTTTTTTTTCTTTGGACTATGCCTGCTTGTGTGGTTCTTCCGTTAAAAATTGAAATGAAACTACAGCAACGTCAATCAGCCGCCATGGTGCAGTGATTAGCGTCGCAGACGATTCACGGCTGACAGGTCGTGGGCTCGGTTCTCATCAGAGCCATTTATTTGTGAGGTTTTCTGCCTCAACCGGCTCAACCTTGAAAGACTGGAACCAGACAGTCGGTTTTCATCCACTTACGCTGGATACGTCTCTGAGCAGTGTCCCTCAAATTTCCTGAACCAACTCTGCAGGTGTCTGTATCTCTCGGACCCGGTTGACGCCAGTATTTATCATGCAAGTAAGCGTAGGGTACAGGCCTGTCACGCAATTTCAGATCGGAACAGCACTCCAAGCATGATTTCTGTGTCTTCATCTCATCGACCGGTATAAAAAGAGTCTCGAATTCTGTGGCTTTTCACGTCTTGCTGTCGTGGTGACCTTAGTTTTGTTTTGTTTTTTTTTTTTTTTTTCATTTCCTCCTCACACACCTAAACCTTTGGTGAGATCAGGTCGGGGTCGCCGGCACTGGCAAGTTCATGGAGACTATCGTGGGAATGACGTGGAGGTGCTCTCCCTGTGAAGGACGCCCACTCACACTGGCTCCGCGACGAACCAAACCTTGTCAGCAAGGGCCGGGCTTGGTAGGTGGGTGTCCTGCGTATGCTGGATCATAACAGACACCACCGTATACCACTGAAGAGACACAGCATGCGGTGTCTCCTCTGATAAATTGCCTCATGGCGACTGGACATTGATTGGTTTCTGTACAGGTTACCGGGTTCTGTGTGAGTTTAACGTCCGATGGGATGATCGGACAGAGGCCCTATCAAGAGGTATATGTGTGGCTGCACATAAAAAAATTAATGCGCCAAGACCTTGCTTAAGGAGTCGAGTATTTATAGACTAGCGCAATTGAATTGTTTTGAGAATGTTCATTTTGTCTGAAAGTTGATTCTCCTCACTTTGTCATATAGCCATCAAGGTACAAGCCAGGTGGTTCCAAGCAGATAGATTAAAATCAAAGGAATGGGATTATTTTGTGCTGTTGAAGCTGGCGCAAGGATAGGGTCATGTGTGAATGCAAACCCTGAAATGTGTCAACTATGGGGACGGTTTTGTATTTGAAGACTGTTTGTGATCTCATGGCTGAAAATCCCCCTAAGCAAGGGAAATAATTGGTGGAAAGTTGTTCTTTTGATTAAGTATCAGCCTAAATTAAACACTGGCTCAAATTTATGGCAGGCCCTTAAACGCTTACATGTAATGTAGTGTTTTAGAGCAAAATCCTAATTAGGCGTGTGGCCTACATTCAGACCGGAAGTTTATGCTCGTGCATTCTATTCCTCCTCTTTTACACAGAGAACTGCACTCGCGGTCTACCCGTGTGACCCAAAACCCCTTTGACCCCCCCCCCCCCCCCCCCCCCTCAGCCAACCCCCTCCCACTCACTCCCCCGCACTTCCATTCCTCGTGCTTGCTGCTTCTTGTGGCCAGCGCCTCACAAGGAGGCATGAGAGCTCTTGATGACAGCCGCAGCTTCAAACTGCTCAGCCCTCCCGGCGTATCCTCTCCACTGTTGGGTTGGGCTGGCGAGTGTTTGAGGGATAGAAGAAGGATGATAGAGGGGGGTGGGTGTGTGGGTGATGAACGGTGGGTTCTTTCTGTGAGTGTGTGAGTGTGTGTGTGTGTGTGTGTGTGTGTGTGTGTGTGTGTGTGTGTGTGTGTGTGTGTGGGTGATGGGAAGACTAGGGGAATGGACATATCTGTGTGTGTGTGTGTGTGTGTGTGTGTGTGTGTGTGTGTGTGTGTGTGTGTGTGTGAGAGAGAGACAGAGACAGAGACAGAGAGAGAGGTGGGCTGGAAAAAGGAGCGGGGAAACTGTATGTATGCATATCTCTCTCTCTCTCTCTCTCTCTCTCTCTCTCTCTCTCTCTCTCTCTCTCTCTCTCTCTCTAATATCCGCCATAAACAGACCCTCCTCCAATCACATTCATCCTTCCTTCCCCTTATCGGTCCTTGACCATTTATGGCAAGTGACGATAAGCTGATTTCTTGGAGAAGGCAACTTATAAACAAATCTATGGATATCCGTCTGAAAAACCAAAGAAAGTGTGTGTGTGTGTGTGTGTGTGTGTGTGTGTGTGTGTGTGTGTGTGTGTGTGTGTGCGTGCGTGCGTGCATGTGTGTGGGTGTGTGTGTGTGCGCGCGCGCGCGCGTGTGTATGCGTGCATGTGTGTGTGTGTGTGTGTGTGTGTGTGTGTGTACTGAATACCATTTTTTTTTTCCGAGCCAAACCATGATGTTTACAGCCTGGTCAGCCACAATGACCACATTGATCAGGACTGATGCACAGTTTTACCCAACATCTTGCAGATATAAGAGAAAAACTTCGTTTCGTTGGGAGAGGCTACTACTTTGTTTTTGTTTCTTTCCTTTCTTTGTTTCTTTACTTTTTTTTTTCGTTCATCCTTTGGATGTTTCTTTTTAATCTTCTTTTTTCTTCTGCTCATTCAATTACTTTTTGTTTGTTGTTTGTTTCTTGTTTGTTTGTTGTTGTTGTGTTGTTGTTGAGAGAGAGAGAGAGAGAGAGAGAGAGAGAGAGAGAGAGAGAGAGAGAGAGAGAGAGAGAGAGTTATTGAGTTATTGATTTCTTTGGGTTTTTTTTTTTTTAATTCACGAGTTTACAGTGTACCAAGTCAGATAAAAGCGCCACACACAAATATGCGCATGCGTGTGCAAGCACACACACACACACACACACACACACACACACAAAAAACTCTCTCTCTCTCTCTCTCTCTCTCTCTCTCTCAGTCATTAATTCATGTATCCATCGGGTTTCAATCGTGTGCAGAGCAGTCTTGAAACTTAGTAGATGTGGTGTAGCCTATACGGATTAGTCCGCACACAGTGACGCCTCCTTGATGAAACTAAAACTGAAAGTCACATGCAGAGAGAGAGAAGG
Source organism: Conus betulinus (assembly GCA_016801955.1). Classification (NCBI taxonomy): domain Eukaryota; kingdom Metazoa; phylum Mollusca; class Gastropoda; order Neogastropoda; family Conidae; genus Conus; species Conus betulinus. The sequence goes on from JADBJO010000929.1 coordinate 259,659, forward strand.
GGGAGGGATGGAGAGGGGATGGAGAGGATGAGAGAGAGGGGGAGAGAGAGGGGGGGAGAGAGAGGGATGGGTGGGAGGAGCAGGGAGAGGAGAGAGAGAGAAGAGAGAGAGAGAGAGAGAGAGAGAGAGAGAGAGAGAGAGAGAGAGAGACGCGGAAAGACGGACTGACTGAGACGGAGAGAGAGCATAGTTTTAACTTGATGACTTCGTCTGTCAACGGACCTACGCCGACACGGAACATAATCCACGCATTCACCAATACAAAATAAGCCAAGGTGTTATTTCCCCTGGGAGGGGCGTCTGCTTATTCTCTTTCTGCAACACCCACGAAAAGGTAGGAGACAGAACTGCATGCCGAAGACGAAATTCTCATTTGTCAGGTGTCGACTTCCTTCATAGATCCTGAGAAATCCTAAGTTGATGAGGCCTTTCATGGTGAGCCTTTCGGGAGCACCATTCCACAGAATACAGTAGTTCCGGAAGGATAACGACCTGTACTAAAAAGAACAGTCTCCAGGTAAATCTACTAAGAACTCTGTGATTTATTTAGAAATTAATCAATTAATTAAGCGATCAATTATTATCAATTAAGAAACAACTTAATATACATTTTGATTGGTTACTTAATCAATTGATTTAATCAATTAATTCATTCATCATTCATTCAATCCCAGTGATCAGATTGATTGATGATTGATTAATTCATTAATTGATTAATTCATTGATTGATGAATTCATTTGTTTATTGGTTGTTTACTCATCTATTTATCAATTTATTCAATTATTCATTTTGTATCCTGGTGTGTTCTCCATACGCAGGCTCTGTCAGCCAGAAGCAATGGAGACTAACACCAAGTCATGGCCACAAACTGACCTCGACACAAACAGGCCATAGAGAATCAAAAGAGCTCAGCATCTGCTTCCTGTGTCTGTCAACCGCTTTTCAGACATCTGGAGCTAGTAACAAAGGTAAAAGATCCGAAGCAGATTTTTGTGTCAAGTATCCAAAACGATTCTCATACCTGGGTCTGATCGTTGATAAGGTCCTCCTGGCCAGGATTGAGACGCTCAAAATTCTCACGCCGCAGCTGGTGGATCTTTACAGTTCTCTCGTTTGGGTTGAAGGATTCCCAACAGTTCTTATCCATATGTTCGGAGATTCATAAAGGTTCTCACACCTGGATTCGGGGATTACTAAAGGTTGTCAGATCTGGGTACTCGAATCACCAAAAGGGTCATAGGCCTGGGCTCGGAGGTCACTAACGGTTTTCGTGCCGGGCTTCAGAGATCACTAAAGCTTCTTATGCGTGGGTCCAGGGATCATTGAGGTCCTCACATATGGGTACGAGGGCCTCTGAAGGTTCACACACTTGGATTCAGGGATCACGAAAGGTTCTCCTAACTGAGTTTGGGGATAGAAATGTTCTCAGGTCTGGATTCTAGGATCACTAATGATTCTTACAACCGAGTTCTTGGATCACTAAATGTTCTGAGACAAGGGTTCAGGAATCACTGAAGGTTGTATGGCATGGGCTCGAATATCACTCGAATATCACTGAAGGTTCACACGTTCTGTGCAAGGGTTGGGGATCACTTATGGGTTCCCATGTGTGGGTCTGCGGATCATGAGTTTGCGGATTTTTGTTGTGCATGGGTATGGGCATCACTAAAGATTCTTAGGCCTGGTTTCGGGGACACTAAAGATTCTGAAACCTGGAATTGGGGATCACTAAAGGTTTGGGGCATGGGTTTGAGAATAACTAAAGGTTCTCACACTTGGGTTCTGGAATCACTGAAGGTTCTTAGACCTAAGTTCTAGGATTATGGATGTGTGTGTGTGTGTGTGTGTGTGAGAGAGAGAGAGAGAGAGAGAGAGAGAGAGAGAGAGAGAGAGAGAGAGAGAGAGAGAGAGAGAGAGTTGATCGCATATGAACTCTTTTCATTAAACTGAAATTCAATCCAAAGCATTAAAAAAACAAGTATCCTACCTATGCACACACACACACACACACACATAGACCCACAAAACTAGCATTTACTTGGACTTTTTTATTCTACATGGAAATAACATCTAATGATGTATGTACAGCATTTGGCCCTGAGACAAACTGACGTACTCCAAAACTGTTAAATCCCCCACACACCCTTTTTTTTCTTTTTTTTTTTTTTTTTAACCTGACATTCATTCCAATAAATTTTCACACACACACACACACACACACACACACACATGCAAACATATTAACTAAGACCCACTTCTTGTAAGATTAAACCTAGGTTGTACTGACAACACACACACACACACACACACACACACACACACACAGACCAACATGCACACACATGCATGCACACACACACACACATACACACACACACTCACGCGCACACACACACACACACACACACACAGATGTACACACATGACCTGTCAAACTACTTGACTTTACATTCTTTGGATGAACCCTATGACTAATCTCATTGATCTAAAAGTATTTCAAGGCTATTTCATCAATTTATGCCAATATCTCCACTGATAAAAACTCATAAAAGTAGAACGATGTTACAATTCCTAATTCACATAAATATGACCCCAGAACTTCAAAAGAACTCTCCAATGTGACACAAGTTTTACAAATCTTAATGCACTCAAATATCACCAGAGAAAAGCTCCAGCCATTCTCAAATGTGGCCCAAGATGTCAGTAATATACAGCTTGCAAGTATAACATTTATCTTTCAAATATGATAGAGACATCTCTGACCATTCACTAATGTGACCTTAGATTAACACTATCCCTGCGTATATTGTGCAGCATGAGTTTTCCCCCCCTTCTGTACACAGCCACTCATGCTAAATCCCCCACCTACATAGCAATTTTTGCATTTTTGGAATTATTTTACATGTTATGTTTGGTCCGTGTTAACATTATGTTTGGTACGTCCAAAAAAGAAGAAATCAATGACTTTTAGATGAATGTACTTTCAAAACTCTAAGAGATCCTGCTTTGAGACAAGGCACGGATAAATGAAGTAACCAAAACACACAGAAATAAAAACAAGTGCAGAGTTTGACAATCAATGTTTTGTAATGGCATGCAGACAAATTGATACAAAAAAGCACTCAGCTAATACAGTTACCATTATGATAGCTATCAGTTATTATCCATCTTTAGACGATTTCACAGAATTTGGGCTTGAGATTTGGCAAGTCAAGCACCAGTGTGCGAGTTACTGAATCAATCGAATCAGTTGATTTGTCATTGTAATCAAGAACATCTTCAAACAGACATCCCTAATCTTCCCTATCATCTCCACTGTCGATCGACTCTCCTTCATTATCGGAACTGCTCTGCATACATTGAAACAGCAACGGCGGACTCTCCTTCATTATCGGAACTGCTGCTCTGCATACATTGAAACAGCAACGGCGTTGAGCTGACATTTTTACTAGACTCTAGCAGACGAAAGGCCGGTGCCAGAAATGTGGTCAGTTCCAAGTCAGTAAGACCCAGCAAGGGGTTCTTTGTCTCAGCTGTAGACAGGGAAGGTGAACTCTGCTTGAACTTAAGAACTAGGGCATGTCAGGCTACCAGGAACCCTCTACTAACTTCCTGCGGGAGTTACTTCTCTTAGACCGTTACAGTTTGAATAGTAGAATTTTTTTTAAATAAGAACGCACAGACCCGTACAATCTGTAGACAACGGAGCTTTCAGTCAGCGCATGGCACCATGCGTGCCGTAGGCAGCAGAGCTTTGAGCAGCACACGGAGCCATGCGCTCCATAGGCTGGAAGTTAATCATGTACAACTCTCAAGTATCACCCTTTACAAATGGCATTTAAAAAAAAAAAAAAACAGCTACAGTACTATCATCATATTCTTTACATTTATTTCATGATAATGTGATCAGTCATCTTTTTATATCCCTTTAAAGCCCAATGCTGTTGTCAAACCATTTGCATGCACAAGCTTGTATAATAAATATTAGCAATGAGGAAAAGAAACATAAATAAAACTCACTCAATAACATACACACAGACTAACAGTGTCATAACTATGCTGCTACAACATACTGACACAACAGATCAGTGCTGACATGTACCCATGAGACACTTGTCATTTCCAGTGAAGTAAAATATGCTGTTCAGTTCATTGACATACAAAGAATGGTCACACACACATGGAAAAAGCAGCTGGTCATTATTGTAATGCTTACTCATTTGTCTCGTATATATTTTCAGAACGTTCTGTTTTCTTGGGGGAAAGAAGGAATGAAAAAGAATTTTTGTGCTGTATCAAAATTACTTTCTCATTAACATTTTTTCCCTTTTTTTTTAACTGGTTGATACCAGCAATATCGTGGCAAGTGTTTTCTTTTTTTCTTTTCAGGAACTCGGAAAAGGCATCTCAGTCATAACCACTGTAAATCAAATTTCAGATTAATTAATCCACCAGGAATGTCCATAGACTTTAAATCCAATGCTAGCGTGCCTGCACTTTGTTAGATATGAAGCTGGGGCCACTTGCTACAAAGATTGAGGAATTGGGTTTGACTTCCCCCCCTGTTTGGATTGTTACAATGTACTGACTCACACAAAGTGTATCCTATGACACATAAGATTATATAATCAAAGCAAATGAACTCCCACAACTCAGCGTCATTTTGTTACAGCTAAGCCGACCACAAAAACGATAGCTAGGCTGTTATAACAAGCACCCTGTTTGCATAATAACATTTCTGAAATGAGGCCACAAGTCTTGAGTATTTCCACTGACCAGGTCATGGCGGCAACCAATGTAAGGATACATGGTAAGTCTGTGACCAATATTCTGCCCTCATTGTATTCAATCTGTCATGATTAATGTAGCATGACACAGTTACTCACTGATCACATAGGCAAGCACATATGCACAAGTGCATACACACACACACACACACACCACACACACACACACACACACACACACACACGCACACACACACACACACACATACATATATAGAAGTATGCACAGAGAAGCATGCATTAAAAATGTACGCAAATGCAGTGGAGACATTCTATAAAACACTATACAGTTTGAGAATGGTCCTGAAAACACAGTTTCAGTTTCATTGAAAACTGTTGGGAGTGCAGGGCACAAACTAGCTCTATATCCACCTAGTACAGACGCTAAAATAAACATTTTGCTTTTGCTAAAAGCATCACATGAAAGCGCAGGTGGGAAAGTGTGTGGATCGATGTTATCCAAATAGCAGTAACTAAATTGAATAATGCATTCATATTTCAGTCAAACATGTATTCCTTAAATTCTACAATAAAAAGTACACCCCAATGGCCCTTTTCTTCCCAGAACTATCTGATGCAGCAGACAAAATAACCATGCAAGCCACACAACTTGCTTCATAACGCACAACAGTGTTGACAACTCTAAAAAAAGCCGATTCTAATACGAGCATGTTTGGACTTCTCGTAATCTCTTCTATGCACGTCCAAAGTCTTCATGTAAAATTCAAAGATATTTTCTTTTCTTTTTTTTTTATATTTCATTCTCCTGGCTAAAAAAAAAAGGTATACTTTACATCAAATTTTCAAAAAATGACAGCTGATGATTGCCTGATTTTTAACTGTTGTAAAATCTACACCAAAAGAGAGATATTGATATTCTGTTTTATGTAAATGTTCTTCAATGATTCAGCAGCGACATGGTACAGATCCAAAACCTCAGTCTGTGTGTTCAAAACAGAACAAAAAAAAAAATGCTATGCCTGGATTTCTCACACACTGTCTCATCATATCACAGACATTCAACACACAACCGTTGATTCCCAATGCCCAGTGACTGTGAAGTGAACTTCACAATGAAAGTGTTCATCAAGCAAACTCTGCCATGTTAGCAATGCCTTATCTATTGCCATTCACGGTAACAGGTCTCTTGAGCAATTGCGGGCTAGTCTGATGACCAGATTCTACACCAATATTTGTACTGTTCCCAGTGGGTGACATCTGCTGTGCTGCCTTGGTGTTTTGTGCTGAGGTGGTAAGACACATGTCCTGTCCTTCGTCAGTCTGAATCGTAGTAATGTTCTTCTTCTTCATGGATACTGAAAAAAAGAAACAGATAAAACGTTTAAATGCACATACAAACATGTGTGTATCTTTGTAAATAAAGGGCAAGAAAGGGAGGCCGTTTGTGTGAATGTTCATACTTGTGTACATGGATATACATTGTAAAATAAAACAAAACCCACTGCACACACAACTGCACACACACACACAACACACACACACACACACACACACACACACACACGCACACTGAATCCCTGACTTTAAAACTCATTACCCTTTCTAAAGCAAAAATGACCTGTCATACAGATATGTTAACTGAGACATAACATATTGTCATCTCTGACAAAATATTGGAAATAAACTAACAAAAGATAAAACAAACAAGGAACCTAACTGACTGAACAATTACAGACACAGCGACGTTTTCTTGCTTTTTTTTTTTTGTTTTTAACTAAGAAGAAAAACTCAGAAATCTTCAGCGCTTAATAAATCCTATCAAGGGAGAAACAATAACTTCTTGCTTTGGTATCTGTGTATCCCAGCTCCCTCGCTTGTGATTGACCAAACTAGCTGTTGACCAAAGCCTTGTTTGACAGTATTTTGTATCTACAAAACTCTTTCAATGCTGCTGAACATCTGGTGTAACATCCTGCCCAGCAGTCTTTTGATACCCTGCCCAGCAGACTGTTTGTAAACCTCCTAAACAATAAAAATTCATACAGGAAAGCTGGCAGGACAAACAGAAAGGGGAAGTAACGCTTAAGAAACTAATTAGTTTATTGATGAGTTGTCTTTAGTTCCCTCATTGAATACTGGCAAAACTGCAGACAGGTCTGGACTTCCATAATTTTGCCTGGCGACAGAGGGGTTAGGTCTCCACTTCCGTGTGCACAAATCAGCCATTTTGTTGCCTCCAGTCTACTGTCTACTGGGACAACCCCACCATCCTAATTTCTGTATCTGCATTTCAGCTTGCAAAACAGCGAGTCCAGTTTCACATTCTGAAATAATTCCCTGCTTACTTGCCAATGTTAAATCAGTCCTGGAAACTTTTTATGGACACGCTGAATTAATCTGACCTTCGTTCAATGAACAAAAGTTTAATGTGGTGGAGTATTAGCCAGTGAAGGAGTATTTTAAAGACTGAAACTTGTCAAGTGCAGGTTATCTGCATCGTTTTTCTTTCCCCTTTTTCCTGACTACTAAGCTCCACCACTTCATAATTATGTTCAATTCAAATTTTTCACTTGATCTGTTTATGCTATATTCTTTATGCAGTCTTTCCTGTATACTTGGAAACAGTAATTTTGATGAAAGTGAGCTCCTGCACTGACTTACCGATTAGAAAAGGTGAGTGTTTTTCTTTTTTTAATTATCTTTAACCAATGATATTATCCGTTTAAAAAAATGAAACTGCTGCGGGAACCGGAATAGCTCAGTTGATAGAGCACTGGACTTGTGATCCTGGGGTTGCGGGTTCAAATTTCAGTACAGGGGGATTTTTTCCCTTGGAGTTAACATTGGTTCTGATTCCATTCCCCATACAGTCCTTTGAATGAGACTATGAACTGAGGTTCCGTGTGTGAACGCACGCACATCTTGCACATGTAAAATCCCATCACCAACTTTTGGAAGAGAAGGCCAGTTTGGACGTTGGTATGGATGACACATTACACATAGCATGCACCTTCCCTGAAGATGGAATAAGGCTGCCTTAATGGCAGGATAATAAATAGTCATAAACACAAAACTCCACTGCCTGTCTATACAGGCAGTGTCCGCAGGAGTATCAGCCTGCGTACGCAGACAGACAGAAAGAAAGAAAAGAAAAAGAAACCGCTGCAATTGTTATCAACCAGCAACATGGGTTACAACACAACTCATTTCCAAAAGTCTGACATATCAGCTCCCATCACTGCCAAACAGTCGCTGTGCACCAATGTGATCCTCATCCTCCTCTTCTTCCTCCTCTTCTGTCACAACCTCTGGCTCTGCGGGGGAGAAAAAAGGATTTCAAAACAATGTAAAAGATGCAAATATCTTTTGGGGATGAAGGGCAGAGGGGGGGAAACTAACCTTCTGTGCTCTCTAAGTGGCACACCACCCCAGTTGTCTGTTCAAACTCCCTAACACACAGCCACTCTGAGGTTTGTCCTATCACAGCCCCTGTTGTCCTGAGGCAACCATCACAGCCCCTGGTTGTCTTGAGGCAACCAATCACAGCCCCTGGTTGTCCTGAGGCAACCAATCATAGCCCCTCAAGGCAATCAATCACAGCCCCTGGTTGTCTTGAGGCGACCAATCACAGCCCCCCTGGTTGTCTTGCGGCAACCAATCACAGCCCCTGGTTGTCTTGAGGCAACCAATCACAGCCCCTGGTTGTCTTGAGACAACCAATCACAGCCCCTGGTTGTCTTGTGGTAACCAATCACAGCCCCTGGTTGTCTTGAGGCCGCTCTGCCAAGGGGACCCTGCACTGCTGCCAAGTTAGATTCCAGTACATCCAGTGCTTAGTGTCAGGTACCATTTTTTTTTTTTCTTTTCTTTCGTTTCCTTTTTTCATTTGAGTATTGTAATCAGTAGCCACAAGGCACATGGAGGGTAAAGGTCAATGGGTGCAAAGCATTATAAACATCAAAAAGGTATTAAGGGATGGGAAATATGTGGACCAGTCATTTTCTACACTGCACTTTTTTATTACAGTTTTTCTTTTTTTGTTTTTCATTTTTTGTTTTCATTCAACTGAACAATCTTTCATTTCTTAAATCCTGGAAACAAATGACAAATTTTGATTGATGCAGGGAAAAAGAATCAATTTAAATTCAGAAAATAAACTTTTGACATTTAAGTTTCATTCTCTTGGTAATGAAACGCTAAAACATCAACTTGTAAAATCAAACCCATTAACAAATAATAAAAACATGTAAGAGTTTTAAAATTTGAGCATGAGCACACACAAACACACAAAAATGAATATGTGTACTTGCATGGGCATGTGCATGTTTTATATGTACCTGTACCTAAAGCACACATTTTGATTCGCTCCACTTCAATCTGCACAGCCGACCAGCTCTCACCTTGTCCAATATACGGCACTGGACCCGTCTCCTCTACCACTTGGGGACTGGCAGCTATCTCAATCACTGGCTGGCTGCTCCTCCCGCCACGGCACTGGCTCTCTGATCTGGACACACTCTTCTTCTTGGCTGGGGGTGGTCCATCCTAATCACACAGCGTCTGCTTAAAGCTATCTCTCATACATGTTCTGGCACAGCATCCTAATCACACAGTATCTGATTAAAGCAATCTGTTATACATGTTCTGGCACTGCATCCTAATCTCACAGCATCTGGTTAAAGCTGTCTGTCATACATGTTTCTGATCCTGCATGCTAATCGCACAGCATCTGCTTAAAGCTGTTTGTCATACATGTTCTGGTCCTGCATGCTAATGCAGCATCTGCTTAAAGCTGTCTGTCATACATGTTCTGGCACTGCATGCTAATCACCAGCATCTGCTCAAAGCTGTCTGTTATACATGTTCTGGTCCTGCATGCTAATCGCACAGCATCTGCTTACAGCTGTCTGTCATACATGTTCTGGTCCTGCATGCTAATCACACAGCATCTGCTTAAAGCTGTCTGTCATACATGTTCTGGTCCTGCATGCTAATCACCAGCATCTGCTCAAAGCTACCTGTCATACATGTTCTAGCACTGCATCCTAATCACAGTGTCTGCTTAAAGCAGTCTGTCATATATGTTCTAGCACTGTATCCTAATCACACATTGTCTGCTTAAAGCAATCTGTTATACATGCTCTGGCCCTGTATCCTAATCACGCAGTGTCTACTTACAGCACTGTCATAGTGTACTGCCTTCTTTTCAACCCCAGGTAATTTTTTGCCCTGGGAATTTTGACAATGTTTTTTTTTTTCCTCTCTTCTTTATCTCTATTAAAGGACAACAGTAGTCAACTTTGTAAAGAGATATATGTACAAATATCCATATCAATATCATATTCCTCCCAATTTTGTTGCATGCATATTGTTAAGTTTGTTCACAGTTTCTTCCATTATTTTCATGTATCCAGTGAATCTTTTCAGTAAATATGTACTCCACTGTACATCATGCTTGCTGTTATATAATCTTGTTGCCATCGGAGTGCTTGTAATATGTGGTGTACCGGAGTGCGTATAACAAGATGCACTGTTGTGCAAGTCCACCTGTGTGTGTGATATTCTCCTGCATGTCTCTCAGATACACACACACACACACACACACACACACACACACACACACACACACACAGACACACACACACACACACACACACACACACACACACACACACAACAAAAAAAAAAAGAGTCATATCTATTACAAAAAAAAGGACTTCAACAGTATTCTCACCTCTGATTTCCACTGATAACAAACTAAGCCTTCTAGACCTGTGAACAGCAAAAAAGTAAATGATAAACAAGTTGTCCAAACCCAGCTGCAAGGCTGTCACGATGTCACACAAAAAGTAACTGAAACTAAATATTCATACAAATTCTTCTTTCCCTGGAAAACAACTTCAAGCTGATAACAATGTCCATAACACATTGTCCCATACTTATAAAACACACACACACACACACACACACACACACACACACACACACACACACACTGTTTGTAAATGAAATATGCCATCTTATTCATGTTTTGACATGTAAAGGAACTGATGTCACCTTCTGCTGGATTCCATTGCACTGTGGTGTTTGGGGTAGTGAGCTAGCTGATAGATGCGCAAAGAGAGGAGCCAGAAATGAAAAGTGCACCGCGGTATTGAATATATATCCTTTTTTTTTTTACCTGGAGTCAATCAATTATTAAGGCAACCATCTGGTGCTGATTCAGGAAACACTACAAAAATATGTTGCTTGGTGTGGCCGATAAAAACACTCACTTAATCATGAACAAGTAAAACAGCATTCCTCATTTACAAGTGAAAAATATGTACCAACACAGAACTTTCATTTCAATATTTCATAGATTAAAACTTGATGCCTTAAAAACTAAATTTACAAACAAAGCAAAACATTTTTGTGGAGAACGAAGAATAGCCAGCACACATCTACTGTTTGACCGTTTACCTCTTCAAGCTCATTTACCACCATTATCAGGCATGTCTTTGTGGGATGTCTTTTCAGATTTAACGTTGCCTTTAATGTGTTTTTTTCTTTAATTTGTAGTCCAGTTAAGCATTTACTTTAAGATTATTTGCAGGTATGTGTTGTAGGGGTATTTAGAGGGACATCAATAGGCACTTAGATAACCACATTATACATACACTAACACAGTCGCATACATTTATGCACTTCTTCTCTCTCTCTCTCTCTCTCTCTCTCTCTCTCTCTCTCTCTCTCCACTTTTTGCATGCTTCTTTAGTTGCCTCATTTTATTTTGCATTGTTGACCCTACTCAGGGCAAGGACAGGATGTAAAAAAGCACATTGGCGCTTATCTATTATCCTCATAAATAAAATGTTCATCTTGTCTGTTTTCTCTCTCTCTCTCTCTCTCTCTCTCTCTCCATCTAATACCACACATGTGAACAGATGTGAAACTGAAGTACTACTGAAGTACTACTACTACACAACACTGTGATAAATCGGTGGTGAAAATGCTGGGGGTTCAGAAGGTGGTGGTGTTGAACTGACACCTCCCATGCACATCCATCAGAAGGCCAACTCATTAGATGTATGAACTTATCACTGTTCACATCACTCATCTCAACACTTCAGCTTCTACATATGAGGCACAATATCCTGTCCTCTTTTCACCACCGGTGGAAGGGTTCTTTTCTTTCCACATCAGGCGTGTTTTCTCTACAAACACTCTTCACAAAATTACCAGTGCAAGGCAAGTAACCTTGTACAACATATTTTTTTACATAAAACGAAGATTTTTTTTTTTTAATCAACTCAAAAAAAAAAAAAACAAACAAAAAAAAAAACAGGAATCAAGGTTTAAATGTCAGACAAGGCCGAGTTTTCTTTTACATCATTTTGTCCTCCTTTCAACCCCAAGGCTCCTTTTCTCTCTCTCTGCCTTTTTGTCATACTGGTATATTTCAATGCTTTTACCTTTCTGTCTTAAAGCAGATTCTAGTTTTTTCTGAACCATTGGTTACTAAATCACTGCAATCACCTATGACTACCACCCACCAACAGCTCATGGACTTGACACCGGACTACACACAACAAAGGGCAGTGTACTTCATCACACTTACTTTGCTTTTCTTCAACCACAGCCGCCCACCACGAACCTGCAGTTTACGCTTCTCGTTAATTTTTCTGTTTCTGTTCCAGAACGTTTCACTAACATGCTCAAAATGCAACATTTCTCAACCATCATCATCATCGTGCCAATTAACAATACTTAACACAATTCACAAGAGCTATGCCATCAAACTAATCGTTTGGGGTTGTTGTTTTTTTTTAAACGAGGAACTGTGTCCTACAATGCAACACTTACTTATAAATCAAAATTAAGATAAGACAAATCATCCTTTCCCCGCAGTGCTGTTCCTACACCACTTTTTCAATCTTCTGGGCATTTCCATATCCCAGTTAACAATCATATCCTGACTACCACCAAACCACCACTGTGGTTTTAGATGAACGAATCAATAAGTCTTACCTGTCTATGGAAGATTCCGCTTTCAGAATGGACTGTGACGACGCTGACCCACCGGCGGCCCCTTTACTGTCCACCGCCGTAAGCGGCTTGCTCTGTTTGTCCCTGCAGCGCAGATCCTCCAACACCTCGTAGTTGATCTTCCGGGACAGCTTCTTCTCCTGGATCACCATGGCGAAGGCCTCCTTGGCTGAGGCCGCTTCAGTCACCACTTTCTCCCGCTTCTTGTACTTCCTTTTCTGTTGGGACGTTCAGCATCAAGAAGAGTGTGGAATCACGAGATAGTAACATCACAGTAAAAACTGACCATTCAGTGTCAAACGTGCAGAAGCATGTAATAGTTACATCACAGTAAAAACTGACCATTCAGCATCAAGAGTGTGGAGCCAAGGAATAGTAACATCACAGTAAAAACTGACCATTCAGCATCAAGAGTGTGGAAGCATGGAATGGTAACATCACAGTAAAAACTGACATTCAGCATGAAAAGTGTGGAAGCATGTAATAGTAACATTATAGTAAAAACTGACCATTCAGCATCAAGAGTGTGGAACCAAGGAACAGTAACATCACAGTAAAAACTGACCATTCAGCATCAAGAGTGTGGAAGCATGGAACAGAGACATCACAGTAAAAACTGACAAAGACTGCATTGTTTAATTGTCTCAATTCAGCGTGGATCAAATGATGTGATTACCGTTTACTAACTATTAAAGTGATCTTGATTCTGTCATTTACTAATCACAGTTCAACAGCTTTTCAGAAGATTTTGTTCCTGTCACTAATACATTTCAGTGCCAATTTTATCCCATTGGTTATTAAATGAATAAAGGACAGAAATGACTGAGTTCTACCGGTATGGTTTTTGGTGTTTGGCCATTGACTGAGGGAACAGAGATGGAAGTGTCCATTTGATCAGAAGTGTAGAGATGGTCTTGGTGCATATAGGTAGGCACAGCAAGAGTTGGCAAACTGGCCACAGTTTGCCTTCAGTTATGACATAACACATAGCAAAGTGTGAACATCAGATCTTGTTAAATTACTGATAATGGTTCAGTGGGATCAAAATTCATTCAGGTCAACTTATTCAACTTCCACTGTATAGCGTAACAGAAAAACAATTCGTCAACTCTTTCCAGTAAGTCTTCAGCATCACCATGAATTGAACTTGAACAGAAAGAAATTCAGCAGCTGCTTAACTGCCCTGGCTCATACTACAGTAAAGCAAAAATCCCTGAAATTCTTGGAGGAAAGGGAGGGGGTGGGATGGGGAGAGGTCTGACAAACATGCCCTCCTTCAGCTGGTAAATATTTGAAACTTGTTTTCCCACTGGTGCAGTCAGACACCAATCTCAGCACTGAGTGGTATACACATCATCAATTTTTCTGGCTCAACCACAATCAGGATCATAAGTTTGTTTGGCTTTATCAATTTCTTTCACTTTGGTTGCATATTTTGCTGATGCATCATGTCAGAGCTTGACCTCCGCTTGCTTTCACGGCCTTCAACCAGGAAGACGACAATGATAATGGCTGCTCTTGTGAAGAATACAATATGCTATGACTTTCATGACGTCCTCTAACATACTGAACATGTGACCAGAACTCTGACACTTTGATTACCACTTTAAAGAATAATTCCTTCTCCTCGACTTTTTTCCCGTGAAGGAAAAGAAGAATTTTCTCCATGACTTCCACTTTTAGCTTTATTATTATTATTATTATTATGAATACTAATTTACGCCTATTCTTGGCTAGAGACCAAGCTCTAAGCGCTATACAATCCACACTTGTTTACGCAACAGGCAGCCTACCTGGGTAGTGCTAACTGAAGAGCTGCCAGCTGGTGCTGTATTCAGTCATTTCCCGTGTCATCCAGTCAATATCGTTCACTCTGTTTCCTTACTTCCTTCATTGTTTCCATTTCTCACGCAGGTTGCATGCTATGTGTAACTTGTCATCCATACCAACAGCCAAACTGGCCTTCTCTTCCAAAAGTTGGTGTGGGATTTTACGTGTGCGCAAGATGTTATGCGCGCGTTCACACACACGGAACCACAGTTTATAGTCTCATTCAAAAGACTGTGTGCTAAAATCTGCAAATCCATGCATGGAGGAGTGGGAGCCCTGAACTTCAATTCTGTACGATTTCACACACACACACACACACACACACACACACACACACACACACACACACACATACATATTCACACATGCTCTCTCACACACACACACACACGTAAACACACATATATAGACACACACACAAAACAGATTGTTTTCTTACCCTTTTCTCTGGCTTCAAACCTTGTTCTTGCTCTTCTCTATTCTCTTTTCCTCCCTTTCTGCAAAAGATGAGTATTATTGGTAGGGTAATATTGCTTACAGCCAAGCCGACTGAAAAGGGCCATGTCAGAGCTGTCTCTGCGTTCAAGTCACTCACTCACTATCATATCAAAGATGAGTGTATCATGCATAAAACAAATAAATATATATATAAAAAATGGAAAGTCTTCTCTGGAGGAAATGCGTAAAGAACAAGGAAATCATTTTTCCATCGAAGACTTTAAAAGCAAAGCATAAGCATCAGTAGTATTCTGAAGCCAATAACATGTTGAAACATATTATGATGCTGTTGCTGTCAACACCACAAAAACACCAAAAATATTCAAGCAGCTCATAGCGAATATTAGCTGAAGGGGATGGAATATTGAATCACAATTTAAATGATCCCCAAATGCTTTGGTTTACTTTCAACCTTTAAAAAAAATATAACTTGTTCACGAAGGTCTGTACCATCACCACATCACCTGACAAAGGACATGCAAGTTGTTCATGCTTGTTCTGCTGCTGTTGTTCTTATCTTCTTGACCTCATTTGTGCCCAGTATCTATTTTAATAGTTATAATGTTCAAGCAGAAAAACATGCTAATTTTGTCTTTATGAAATAAGGCTTGGCAACAATTCAGCACGCGGCTATTCAGTACTGGTGCATATTCCCAGCAGCTCAGTAGCATTGTAGCATTGGAGCTTATAGGAATCAAATATTCACACACACACACACACACACACACACACACAGTTATCTGCCTATCTCTATCAATCTATCAAAATCAATCATTCAGTCAATTAATGGGCCGATCAATCAATATATCCATCTATCTCCCATCTATCTACCTACCTCCCTACCTACCTACCTATCTATCTATCTATGGTGTATGCAATTGGCAACCATCAATGACACAACAGCCCTTTCAAACAATGCATGCTGGACAGTGGCACACAGCAGCCAACACATGCATACCTAATCATGAAAAACCTTGGCAACTATACATGTATGCTACAGTTTGTGTCCTAAGTGTACTGCAATCACACAACAGTCAAACAAACATTCAGATCAACAATACCTTTTTGAGCTATTAAGTAGTCTTGGTTTTCTTTCATCCAGATTTCCGTCTTGATTTTCACCTCAGCCTCAGACAGAAGCAGCTGCACACCCCCAAAATAAGAAAAATCATGTCACACTTACTCTTGCTTCAATAATGAATTTTCTATCTTACTTCTGCTCTGATCATTGATTTTTAAGGAGTCTTGCTGAACACATCTCTAAAACATCTGCTTACCTTTCAATGTGTCAGACACACTTTTCTGTCGTATCAATGTGTTTCTCTAAAGCCAATACATTAAAGGGCAACCATTTTCAGTCCTCAGACTCCTCAATTTTGCAGCAGTTTCTTCCATTTGATCATGTTTGGCTTTGTTAGCAATTTCAATGAACTGTGGGTTTCTAAGACAATGTGCAGTTCAATACACTGATATTCATCATTAAAAAAAAAAAAAAAATTCCATGCAATCGCCTTTAGTGTTGCTGTTAACCTGTCATCTTCTTAAGCTTCTACCAATGTTGTAAACATAGAAATGTGGCCTCTGGCCTGAGGACCATCTGGTGTATGTAAATACATAATGATTTTTTTTAATACATACAATTTCATTGTCACTCAAGAAATAAATATAAACACAGATATATCAAGTCACAGTCCATTGAAAAAAAGCTTTTAAACAAGCTAAAACACAGCACAGGATTTTGAAGTACTCTATTCACACCATGTGCATTAGCGAAAAAAGAAAAAGTATGTTGAAAGAGTTTCCCCTCCTCTTTCCAGCATCCACCCCAACTACGCACACACCCTAACATACAAAGAAACCTCTGTCAAACAGAACAATATTACAAGGTAATTTAAAACTCTTTGAAATCAATAATCTCTCAACACTGAATGCCCTTAAGTTCCAGACCCGCACTTAATGGTTTTCACCTTGTGCCAAACTTCTTGAAGTTTCATTCAAACTGATTCTGAAGATTTTGCATAATCTTGCTGAGAGGCAGAAAAATCAACAGATGCAGGTGACAGCCCTCCCCTTGGCAAAGGCCATGATGAAGATGTAATGCAGCTTGTAGCAAAATAAGCAGCACTGTTTGCTTTGGGGTGCAAAGACAAGTACATGAGAGACAACAGGGTGTGTGTGTGTGTGTGTGTGTGTGTGTGTGTGCATGTGTGTGTGTGTGTGTGTGTGTGTCACTGTGTGTGTGTGTGTGAGTGCGAATGTTGTGTGTGTGTACATGCGTACACGCACATGCACACATGTTCATGAGTGCTTGCTTGCACGCCAGATTGTGTGCAGGTATTAGCATATCCTCGTCTGTGCACGCAAGCATGTATGCAAGTATGCATTCCACAATCGACGGCACAGAACAGGCAATTCACCCTACTCACCATATCCAGTTCCTCCTCATCAATGCCTTCCAGATCCAGCTCTCCCCCCAGTTCCTCCACTGCACAGACCACCACTGTATGGTCTTCAATTAGTATGTGTGCAACAAAACATACAACAGAAGGCCTATCAATACCTAACCAAGGATCTGCTGCTGCCGTCACACCCCCTGGTGTTTTAGCTGCCTGCAAATGATATTGATGGAGTGTTGTGTGTGTGTGTGTGTGTGTGTGTGTGTGTGTGTGTGTGTGTGTGTGTGTGTGTGTGTGTGTGTAAGAGAGAGAGAGTGTGTGTGTGTGTGTGTGTGTGTGTGTGTGTGTGTGTGTGTGTGTGTGTGTGTGTGTGTGTGTGTGTCTGTGTAACACTACACATGTTCAACAGATTTAAATCACTTATTCATCTTGATAATATATTCACAATCAGTCCCTATTCAAGTCTGAGGAAGAGAGGACCAATAATAAATTTTCAGTTAGTACATGTAATAGGACATAACTGTCACATTCAGGTAGATGCCTCCTAAACCATAAAAAGATCAGCTAATACTCTCATTAAAGCGCATTTGTAGCACATATGTAAGAAAATGGAATTTGTGTTCCCAATATATCACAAATTCCATTTCTCTTGTAGACAGATAGACACATACATAGAGATAGACAGGTAGATAGATAGGTAGATAGATAGACAGACAGATAGATAGATCTGCACGATCGAGATGGATAAACATTATTATTCAACATCACACGTCTGTCAGCGCTCTACCAAAACCAACTATCAATACATGCGTGCGCCCTGTACACTAAAAAGCCAAGTAAACAGCACGGACGGAACAGAACACTATGAATTCACAGTCACCACTCTGACCATATCCTTACCTGTGCCTTGTTCATCTAAAACTGTGACGCAATCCTCCACAATCTCTCTAATGCCCAGACTAGCCGCAGTGGGGGCCAGGCTAGGAACATGGCGCCCCTGGTTCATCAGTTCCTGTTCCTGCTGCCTCTTCTCCAGGTCGACTTGGACCCTGACATTTGGCTCTGTTACTTGGATGGTGGGTGAAGCAACCGATTCTTTCTCACTAGGTGTTATGACCTCTTTCATAGTCTCTTCTTCAATAAAGTTTGAGATAGCTGTCATTTCACTGGAGGTGGGTTTAGGTGAATCTGCTGCCATTTCTGAACAGAACACAGGATGAGAATTACAAGTAGCTGACTCGTTTTGTTCTTCTACCATTGAAAGCGACATTACACTGGTCAAACACATACATAGAACACACAGGCACACTTGCACACAAGAAGTACACACACAAAAATCCAAGCACACACACACACACACACACACACACACACACACACACACACACACACACATATCATCCACAATCAAATTATATTTCATACTATGTAATGAGGGTTTTTTTTTAACTGATCTTGTCAACAGACTAACAACTGAATATGACCTTTTTAAGATAAGAGAATATGCTTAACTCCAGAAGTTAGCCATAACAAAGAGAGAAACGGAGACATATTAGAGGAAACAAAAAGAAAGAAAATGCAAAACTGACCGAAAAAAAAAAAAAAAACTGGACACTTTATGAGTTCAGTAACAATAAAGAAGTAAATACATTACACACTTGTTACATGCCATTCAGATTTTTTCTCTATGAAACAACACCCAGTTAATTCCTCACTGGCATAGGCTGCCCAGGGTCCGGTAGGTTTTCGGACCAAAGATTTCTCTATTTCCTGCTGTAAAGATTTCACTTCTGCCAGGTGGGTTGAAAGTTGTGGGTCCCTCTTCTTCAATCTGTGAACAAAGGGTGTTTTTTTTTTTTCCCCCTTTCATTATTTGAATTTGACTACATCTCTAATCTCATCTTTGTGGAAAGCAGTAAAACTCCCCCCCCCCCCCCCCCCCCCCCCCCCCCCCCCCCCCCCCATATGAACATCAATATGAACATCAATATACCAGCAAACCAGTAATAATAATAAGAATAACAACATAATATCATGTTTGTACTATTGTCATTATTAATCACAATCAGCACTATCAATCACACACACATTGTCTCTCACACACACACACACACACACACACACACACACACACACACACACACACACACTGTCTCACACACACACACACACACACACACACATACACACACACACACACACACACACACACACACACACACACACACACACACACACACACAAAGCACACTTTTTTTTAAGAACACGTGACTTGAAAACCTACAACTGAAAGCAAGAGAATTCATAATTCCCATACTCTGAAGATTCCAACAATGTTCCATCTAAACATGCACAGCATTTAGACGACTCAGAGAAGCACAAATGGGAAATCATTAAGCTATCTGATGTGACTGACCAGGTCTTGCAGTAATGGACCAAATTTGCCACTGTACAGTAAATAGTTGGATTCAATGAAGAGTTAAAAAAAAAAAAGTTATGTACTAAATTCCTAATCTATTGCTTCTTGAATACGCAAATTACAAACAAAGCACACACAAAAAATTGGTTTCCGCACTTTAAACATTTACCTTTAATCATTCATTTATCATAGTAACAGTCACACCTGTTATCATTAAAGTATCAACAGAGTTAAAGTAAATCAGAGAAAAAACATGTCGCCATCACTGGTTGTAAAAGCTGAACGTAAATGCACAGGAATGGTAACTCTGCTTTACCTGCTGCAGCTTTGATCGCTTTTTCCCTTCCGTAAAACATGGTGGATCTTGCTCCTCTTCTAAATCGATGTTGTGAAATTCCTCGATGGTCAAATTGCTGGACGGGTTCTCTTCAAATTCATACAGCCTGTGTAACAAGTACACACATGACACAGCAATGATACATCCCTTCCAGCCTACACACCTTTTAGCAAAACATCATTTGTATAAATGTGAGAAGGCAGCTTTCCCAAGTAGAATTTTCCATGAAACTGTTGATCAATACAACACTAGAAAATAATATCCTCATCCCAAACCATTATGGACTGGTGTGCAAAAAAAACTGGCATATGAGAGATTAGTCTCCCTCATTTACTTGTTTTTAGTTGATCTAATTCACCAATCCCATGTCTCGTTCATTTTCATAAATCTGTTGGTGGTGGTGGTTTTCTGGGGGTGTTTTTTTTTAATTACTCTTTTGCATGAAAGTTCTGAAAAAAATCAAAATCAAGAGGTAAATCCTAATGCAACCATATTTAATGATAAAAGGAAGAAACTCCTCTTCACCTTACTTGTCATATTTTCTGTTTATTTTGTTTTGTTTACATTTTCTTCTTCTTTCTTTTTTTTTTTTTTTTTTGTTTGTTTTCTTTCTTTCTTACAGTTTTTTCAAATAACTTTTATTCCATTTCTAAAACTACAAACTGCTTCTAAAGCAGACAAAGCCAGAGCTAGGTCATCAAAGAAGACACCTAGTCCCCAAACTATTTTGAATTTTTGAGATCCTCACTATCAGAGTCCTTCCACTGAAAATCTATTTTCCATATAATCTCTGTAAATTTGTTTTCTTTTTCACAATACTTTTGATTGAAAGATTAAACTGTATAATTTAATCAAATCTTTTTTTTTCTTTTTTATTCACCTTCCATGAAGGTTATTTTCTTTGAAAAAAAAGCAAGTTACATCATTATGATTCACATTCACTCAGAAGAACAACTGTCATATTTCTGCACACACAAAATATATGCACAAGAACAAACAATATAACCAGAACTACAGCACATGCATGAAATAAAAGTGTTAGGAAGAGGAATAAGACTAAGAGATAGAGGAAGAGATAGGAACTGAGAGAAAGAGGGAGAAAAGGAAGCGAAGAGAGGAAAGTGGTGGGAGAGGCAAAGTGAACAGCAGAGGGGGAAAAGAAAAGGGATGCTGCCCTAACAAAGTAACATGAATATAACAGTCAAACAGAAGAAGATAAACAATATGTCAACACCCATGGTAAGTGAATGAACAAGGAGACAGACTTAACTTCTTTTAGATGGGTATAGTATTAACTATGTTATGAGTAACACTATAGACCATAACCTCATTTAACCAAGTCCTGGTAAGGAAGCCAATCCATCAAAAATGTGTCTCATTTATTAGTCACAATACTCATACCTTTCTGTTCTGAATTTATCTTTGAGTATATTAATAAAAATATTGACAATTGGTGCTACTTTCTTCCATTTACATTTGTAGATGTATTGCTTCGCCAAAAGTATTATCAAGTTAAGAACTCTGTCAGTTATAGTGTTTTCCTCAACCCCAAATATTACAAGAACCTCTGTAAATTGAAAATTCACACAATGAACACCGTTTTGAGATAAGCATCTAAATTGAAAATTCACACAATGAACACCGTTTTGAGATAAGCATCTTTGTAAATCTTGCCAAAAAGTGGTGGTCATTGGGCAATATCAAAACAAGTGACAAACTGTTTCAGTTTCAGTTTCACATAAGGAACAGAGAGTGGTGAGTTTACTGCATTTCTTAGGTGTAGGTATGTGTTAGTTGGTAGAATTCCATGCATTAATCAAATCTTAAATCTGATAACTGACTTCAACTTTTTCTTTTCTTTAAGAAAATGACTCAATCTGACTTCCATCTCATAGTATGGTGAACGGTCATGTTTGTGGTCACAATAACATTCAGGCTTTCCTGCTGAGTACATAATATTCCTCCCAACAATACTATGAAGGCCAAGCAGTCAACAAGCTACATCAAAGCTCTGGAGCATCATCACTCAGATTGTAAAAAAAATTCTGTCCACTGATGGACAGCTACTACACACACACACACACACACACACACACACACACACACACACACACTCACACACTGATTGACTGACTGAAACCATTTACTGTCAGATTAACATATTCTTGTACTGACATTTAAAAACATAAAAATAATAAATCAATGAAGAAACAAAATAAGACAAGTAACATCTGAATGACATAAAAATCATAAAGAAACTTAACAGGGAAGCATCTAACGTTCATATATCAAATAATAAAAACAGAAATTGTAATTACAAACAAATTACATTAAATCTTAACTGTGCTGAAAATTAATCTCTCTCTCTCTCTCTCTCTCTCTCTCTCTCTCTCTCTCTCTCTCTCACACACACACACACACCACCACCACCCCAAAACTCACACACACACACCACACACACACACACACACACACACACACACACACACACACACACACACACACATTTCACACAATTCCCTTCACCTTTTTCTAACTGGATGTAAACACACAAGCAGGAACTACTAATTACCTTTTGCGAATTGTGGACTCACACACTTTGACCACTTTGATGACTTCCTTGACCGTCCTATTAAAATCATGCATTCTGGAGGAAACCAGCAATGCTGAAACAGCACATCCACCATTGAATGTTAGTATGTTGAACTGACAACAACAAATAGCAAGGTGACTGAGATGTCATCCTGAAAAAGGACCTCTTGGTTTCACTTTACAAGCTACCTGTCTTAGCTGTACATCACAATAGATTATAGAATTCGTTTTGTGCTGTGAAATTGTTCTGTGTTGAAGCTTGTGTTAATTTGTTGTTGTGGTGGTTGTTGTTCCTGTTGTTTTCTTAAATTTCATTAATC
This sequence comes from Conus betulinus, assembly GCA_016801955.1. Classification (NCBI taxonomy): domain Eukaryota; kingdom Metazoa; phylum Mollusca; class Gastropoda; order Neogastropoda; family Conidae; genus Conus; species Conus betulinus. The sequence goes on from JADBJO010000929.1 coordinate 282,828, forward strand.
ACTATTTCAAATTGATCTTATCTGATTCATCACCTAATGAACAGATCCATCTGTGAATGAATTATCTATTCTTTGCTTCTGATGAAAAGAACTGAAAGACATTTGCCCAACACATGGCAGCAAGGAAGGGATTTTGATGTAAAGGATGCATGACTGATGAGCATTTGTGCCAAAGAATTTTGAATGATGATCAACCATCAAAAGAAAACACTTTCTGCAAAATGAACCAGCAAAATCCAGGTTCAGACATTCCCATGGTTCTTTTAACCAAGGCCATGAAGGTGTTGTTGCAGATGATGGAATTTTTGCATCATTTGGGCACAATCCACAAACATTCACATGTTTTTTTTGTCTAAGTGCTGATCAACACTGGGCCATTACATGTGATCTCTCCTGACTGCCGTTTCATTCTCACCATCATGTATGTATGTCTTTCGTCAGAACTCCTGAGGAAATCTTGATCAGTGACTCTGGAATCCACGAAGATACCATGTTCAACTGTTAGCTCTAAACTTTCATTAAAACATGATGTCAGGCTGTCTTCTAGTTGTGAGCACCATCCATTTATTTTTTCTTAAAGTTCAGTACCTTGGAACTCCATAACTATGTGCCTGTGTCTTCTTTGACTGGTTTGCTGTTGATGACCTTTTTATCCTGAAACAGTAATACCTGAAATGGGACTTTCCATCTTCTGAGAGCTTTTTTTGTCTCAGCTTTCTTAATGACAGAATGTCAGCAGCAGTTTCTTATGTTGCTTTGAAGGAGAACAAACTATCTTACATACCTATGTACATACACATACATTTACACACAGATGCATGTGTATGCATGCGTGCACACACACGCACACACACACACACACACACACACACACACACACACACACACAGGCATGCAGGCACACACACACATGCATGTACATACACACAGGCGCACGTACATACACACATGCACGCACACACGCTCGCACACATGCATGCACACACACACAAGCTCGAAACGCGCACACACACACACACACACACACACACACACACACACACACTCACACACACACACACACACACACATACACACACACACATAATGAATACAGGAGAGAGAGAGAGAGGGAGGGAGAGACCTGTAGGCAGACAGATGAACACATAGAGACTGACAGAGAGGGAATACGGTAGATGGACAGAAGACAGACAGAGGTATAACCACTGTGGAACAGATACCACAAAAATATGTATATATGATTAATGACAATCAAATTACTCACATATTCTATGTTTGGTTACAATGTTTCTACCACATACACCAACAATGTCATCAAATTACAAAACTTTTTTGAGACACACACACACACACACACACACACACACACACACACACACACACACACACACATTGAGTTTTTGCATAAAATTTTCCAATCAAAAATTTTGCTTCAGTTACCTGAAAAAAGTCAATCTTCAAGAAAACCACACACACACACACACACACACACACACACACACACATGCACAGATCAACACAGAATACCCACAACACCTACTGTAACTTTAACACTGAATGCTATCATGACCACCCAATCCAACCCTCTGACCTGCACCACACAAGCCAGAAGGCCTGCGTCCTGTATGCATCCAGTCCCTAGTCATTCTCTGGACCAGTCGCAAAGCTGTGGCACACACATCGTTAGTCTTGTCACCAAACTGAAGCTTGTTAGCGAACCGATCGATGTACAGGCATGGATCTGAAACCAAATATGTTGCTGCACTGTGAAAGAAAAGAAGGAATTATTCTCATTTGTCATAGGTCCTTGGGTGTATGACACATTGATGCAACATCTGAAGAGATAAAACCATCAAACTTCCTTCAAAAAAAAAAAAAATTGATGCATGGTGTGTGTGTGTGTGTGTGTGTGTGTGTGTGTGTGTGTGTGTGTGTGTGTGTGTGTGTGTGTGTGTGTGTTTGCACCCCTAAATTATGTTTTACAAAGATACATGTGCGTGTTTGTACATAATACAATCATGCGCATCGTTTATGTTTGTACACCGTTGCAAGTGTGTCACTTCACATCAAATACTACATAACCCTGAAAGTACCCCCATGGTCAGCTAGGCTATATAACACCGAGACTGAAAATCAGTTTACACTGACCTTACATTTGAAAAGGTGAATAACCTGTGCAAGGAGCCCAGGCTTTGTGTCTCAAGATTATAAATGTAAGAAAGAAGGTACATGAGGCAATACACAGTGAATGTGGAACAAGGGAATCACAGTTTCTTCAGATCTTTTTTCACTGGCTTTGGTTCAGTTCACGACAAATATACATGTGTGAATGAGAGAGAAGTATGATATTTTTATGATTGTGTGTTTACGTTTCATTTCACTGTGTAGAAATTAATCTGAGTGACAGGAAAAAAGTTTTCTCTGTGTGTGTGTGTGTGTGTGAGAGAGAGAGAGAGAGAGAGAGAGAGAGAGAGAGAGAGAGAGAGAGAGAGAGAGAGAGAGAGAGTGTGTGTGTGTGTGTGTGTGTGTGTGTGTGTGTGTGTGTGTGTGCGCGTGTGTGTGCGCGCGCGCACACACACGCGCATGAGACTGAGTTTTTGTGAGTGTATGTGCGTGTGCGTGTGTGTGTGTATGTGTTCGCATGCGCGCACAAACGCAAGCCTTTCTATGCAAATTTTCAAGAACAAAATTTCATCATGGTATATTTCTGTAAAAAGAATTTCTCTTGTGCATAACAATACCCTTTATTTATCCCAAATTGGTTTTAAGTTTGTTTGGGTTTTTTTTTGTTTTTTTTTTTAATCAAACATAAAAGATTTACTGTTCCGCCGAACGAAACTGAAATTACATGACAACCCTTAATCGTTTCATTATTAGGCGAGTCTTGTAATTTGTCTCTCATTCGGCGGAACTGTTAATCTTCTTTAACCCTCAGTTTCTGTTGTTTGACATCAGAGAAACAAGGGGCAACAGTCTGAAGTTAGTCAAAGGACACTGTTGGCTACAAGTCAGAAGTAACTTTTTTTTGCTGTGAGAGTCATAAACTCTTGGAATAGCCTCCCAGCTCACATAGTTACAGCTCCAACACTGAACACCTTCAAGTCCAGACTGGATGCCCACTGGAATAGCCTTCCCTAACTGTTCAATCCAGTATGTATGCTACTGGTGGTAGTGCCAGTACTATTAGAAAACCCCACGCATGCAAGTTCATAGGCGTAGACTTGCATCTCCTGATCTCGAAGGTGAACAGGCCTCCAACGGGCCTCAAACACCCTCAAGTTCAAGTTTTTAAGAGTGTTTCAATTTCCGCCTGCAGTCACCTCACTTTCAAACCACCTTTTTCTATAAGTTTTTGTTCTTGTTTTATTTTCATTTCGCGCCCAACCCCCCAACCCTCCTCAACCCCCATTCTCCCTCGCCAGTTTCCCCGCGTCATAAAGATGAGAGGTTAAGCAGGGGAGTTAAACATTTGATTAGTAGGGGAGTTAACTATAAAAATTATCCAAAAAAAAACACCAGAGGGGCGCCTAAGTCACCTTCTTCCAGACGAAAACATTCGCACCTCTGGGCTTGATCAATCTTTACTCTTGATCTGTCAAAGCCCATCCCAGGTATTACTATTTGTCTGCTTGCATAGAAAATACAAGCAACCGTCCAATATCGATAAGGCCAGTATTGTGTTATCATTACATCAATCGTTGCGTTTACTTCAATGAAATGCTGCTCGCGTCGGTCAGCGCAGTCTTGCCAAAAAAATTCCACAACACGCCTCCTGCTGAAGGAAAAACAAAATATCATTGAGCCCGATACGCTAGATGCTTGCATTCAAACTCTTAAACACTGTACGAAGAAGGTGTTGTTGCCAGCAGATCATATTACAATGAAGAAGAAAAAAAAATGCCATTGTGTGGAACCATGAATGATGCACTTTCGTTTAGTGACAGACTTGGACCTTGAGTCCGCTCGGTTACTCCAGTACTCGTCAGTCATTCCCCTCGTCTTACGTAGGTTGCCGGTCCATCTGCATTTATGCGGAGTTATCCTTGAACTTTTCTTTCCTTCTTCTCTGACTACATATGATCAATAGTCAAAATGATCAACAATTGTTTTTTGGTTCACTGGCTTCGATCAGTCAATGCTTCAGAACTAGCATCCAACAATTGTCACAGGAAGAATGATAATGAGATACTGATGTAAATTTCCACTTACCTACTTTTTTCTCCCCCACTTACTACTTGATTTCATATAATTTGCATGAATGAATCTGATTTATTATCCTAGTGTGGTCAGTTACCAATAATATGAAAAGTAGAGTTGTTTTGCCTTGTGTGGTCAAATGGCTACAATACAAAAACCGAAAATAATCACTTTTTTTTTTTCAAACATCTTAAACTGAAATTGCAAAGCAACATCAGCACAAATTATACATTTCCATATGGTCAGAAATGTTGAATGACGTGTGTGCATGCACACACACTGCTGGAGGTCTGGCCCTGGTCCTGCACAAGTTTTAATGAACGAGAGGGGGGGGGGGGGGGGGGTGAGATTGTTGGCAAGGTTAACAAACGGCATGAACCTGATTCCCCACTGACATAAAAAGTCCAAATGTATGTTTTTCATTACAACTGCACAATGCAATAGAATTCTACGCATACAAGTATACATCAATTATTTGACCTGGATCTGCTTTTTAAAAAAGAGAAAAAGCAAAGGAAAAAGCACCTTATTGCGTAATTTAAAATAACTTACTTAGTATAGCATGGTTTAAGGGCTGCTTAAGAGAAAACAGCATAATGTATTAAAGCAGGACTATTAAAGCATAAGATTTTTTTTTTTTTTTTTTAAAGCCAAGGAAATGAACTGCACTTAAAATATGTTTTTGTACTCATACTAGTCATACTTGTACTTGTAGTTTTCGATGTTGAAAGATCTTTCTAAGATCGGTTCATCGCTCTATTGATGTGCCATATAACTGACTGACGTAATGGTGGGAAGATTGTCAATGTCAGTTGAAATCAGCTGTTCGGTTCATAGCATTTGGGATTATAAAGACTAGGATGATCTGACCAATGGGGGCATCAAGTCTGTTTTTGAAGGTATTCAGGGTGGGTGCTGTCACTACTGACTCAGGAAGGCTGTTCCATATCATCACCACTCTCTCTGAGAAGAAATTGCCTCGGACTTGCCGGCGCACTTGGTTTTTGGCGAGTTTCTTGCTGTGACCTCTGGTCTCACGTCCTGTGTATGGTTTAAATTGCGGGCTTGTTGCATTATAGATCCCTGTGACGTACTTGTATGTGTCAATCATGTCGCCTCGGAGCCTTCTGAATTCTAGGCTGGGGAGCTTCAGTTCTCGGAGACGTTCAGGGTAGGGCTTCTCTTTCAGTCTTCCAATAAATTTTGTAGCTCGACGCTGCACGTCTTCCACATCCTGCTGTAGACCTTTCTGCCAGTAGTGTGGGGACCCAAAGAATGTCCATACTCCAGCATCGGCCTAACCAGTGACTTGTAGAGCTGAACAAAGGTACGATCTGAGAGGTGGTCGAAGGATCTTCTGACTACTCCAAGTGTTCGATTGGCTTTGGCTGTAGCTTGGGCAACGTGGTTCTTGAACGTCAGTTTCCTATCGACCACTACTCCCAAATCCTTCTCTGCTTCTGTCTCAGCTAAGTTGTGCCTACTTTCCTGGCCTTCTCTGTTGTCATCTTCATGGTGTATGTGTGCTCATCTGGACTGTGCCCCAATCTCATCACGCAACACTTCTGGGGGTGGAAACTAAGGAGCCAGTTCTCTGACCAGTTGCATAAGTTGTCCAGATTCTTCTTGTAAGGACTCCCGGGCCTCAACTTTATCACTCCGTGCGAATAGCTTAGTGTCGTCAGCGAAGATGCGGACTTCGTTCTTGGCATGTCGGGGTAGGTCATTGATGTAGGCGACAAACAGCAAGGGGCCGAGGACGCTTCCTTGTGGGATGCCACTTGTTACTGCAGATTCCTCTGATGTCTCGCCATTCACCGTGACCACTTGCATTCGATCTGTCAGGAAGTCTTTGATCCATGCGTGGACATTGCCTCGGACTCCAAGTGCATCAGGCTTCAGCAGGAGACGACGGTGGGGCACACTGTCAAAAGCCTTCTTGAAGTCTGTATACCGCATCAATTTTCCCACCATCGTCAAGTGTCTGGGTCCAGAAGTCCCAAGTGTCCAACAGCTGAGTACTGCAGGAACGGCCAGGTGTGAAGCCATGTTGTTGTTCACATATCAGATGGTTATGCTGCATGTGCTCTAGAACTTTAGCTTTAACAAGTGTTTCCATTGATTTGCATAGGATGCTAGTCAAGCTGACAGGTCTGTAATGTTTGGGGATGAGCGGCTCCCCTTCTTGAAAATTGGGGTAATATTTGCCTTTCGCCAGTCATTAGGGATGCGGCCTTCCTCCAAAGATTTCTGAAAGATATTGCTGATGGGTAACGCTATTGAGTCTGCCATCTCTACAAGGAGAATTGCTGGTATGCCGTCCATGCCTGCAGCCTTATTTGTCTTCAACCCCTTGAGTAGTTTCTTCACCTCTTCTTCCGTGATGCTAAAGTTTGTGAGAGCCGATTCGAAGTCATACTCTGGTGGCGTTGGCAGATCTCCATTTGGTTCTTTAGTATAAACACTTTGGAAAAAATTATTGAGTACTTGGGCTTTCTCTTTGTCTGTCTTTGCAATTGAGCCGTCATCCCTCCTCAAGTCAGATATGCCAGTTCTGGTGCTAGTTTTTGATTTCACATATGACCAGAGAGGTTTCTGGTTCACTTTAGCTTCCTCGGCGATGGTGCGTTCAAACCTGGCCTTGGCTTTGCGGCATGCCCGAGAAGTCTTGTTGCGAGCTTTGGCATACTCCCTAAAGTCTTCATCAGTTCTCGTTCTGAGCCATCTCCTATATCTGCGGTGCTTCTCTCTAACAATTTCCAAGGTTTCGTTGTCAAGCCATTTCTTCCTGGTTGCACTGTCTGCCTTGCCTTTAGGAACAAATTTACGCTTTGCCTCATTGACTATTTTTACAAAGTTTCCCATTGCTCATAGTTCATAATGATTTCTCTTTATGTGCGTAATCACTCCTTGATGTGCATGACTGTTGCAAGGGTATATGAAGCATGTATTTAGTCATTGTAATATATGTTGTCAATGTTTGTAACAGATATGCATATTTAAGTGAGTATTGTATATTGTGGAGTGATTTCACAGCATGGGTGCTGTCAACAGAAACCAAAAGGAGAATTAAGTTTGTGACAATCTAATTTTGAATTGTCAGAAATAACAAAAATAACAAGGACAGTTATTTCTGTTTTAGAAAACTTTTGCTGCATGGCATGCAGTGGCACCTCCCTCTAAAGTTTTACGGTTTCAGCTGTCCTCCAAAAGTGTTAAGTTGCGAGGGTATCAAAGAAAAAGAGGCTGTTCAATTTATGACCGAATAGGATTTTGTTTATTCACTATGCTTGTTTAAAGATTTCTTTTAATGTTTACTAAGAATGATACAATTAATTTATCCATTTGAATTTACAAAATCAATTTAATTTACAAAATAAACCAAGCAGTTGAAAACTTGCTGCAATTTGGTTGTTTACTTCCCTGAACGAAGGCAGATAAGTCTAAGTCTAACAATTTCTTGTCCAGAAAAGAAACTCCTCCCCAGCACCTTTGGGTGTTTTTTTTTCCTCTTCTAACAATTTCTTGTCCAGAAAGCTAGCAGTTCACCATGCCATGCATAATAACAGCGATAATAATAATGATGTCATACAGGAATTGCAACTATATCTAAACATATCAACGTATTGAAAACTTTGCATCAACGAATGAAAAGGATGTTTCAATGGCTAAAAGTGAGGTAAACTAGTAACAAGACAATTATTGAACATACAATAATAAAATGATTGAGATAGTTACATGTGCAAATGTCCCAAATTTGAGATAGTTACATGTGCAAATGTCCCAAATTTTCACAGTACGTCCGTTTTCTTCAAATACTGAATAAGTGCCAGTAGTCTAAGTACAGTGGGAATCCAAGGGAATATGCATGAAGTGGTTTACCTGTGTTTTGCTTTTTGCATCTCAAGAATATGATGTGTCCTTCTCCGCTGCCATCAGCTGACAATGTTGAGCAATCTTGATGGTTTTGAACTCTTTCTATTCCCTTGTTTGGCAACTTTTTGCTGCACAGTTCTTATTTAAAAGATGTTCAGTCTGATTCCTCTAGTCATATTCAAAAATTATCGTGTCTTCTTGAGCTACATGCAGTCAAATAACATTTGGGTAAAATAATTCCAAAATAGGTGACCACTCATTCAATGTTTAAAGTGAGTTTTGTCTTAAAAAAAAAAAAAAAAAAAGCTGTTTCTTGTACGCCTGTAAAAAAAAATTGTGTCCTATCCCTATGTTCCAGGTGATACTGTGAAATCTCATGTTTTATTTAGAGGCTGATCTTTACATAGCTGTATATGAAGATGAAAGGGACGACAAAAGGGAGTTGCTTTCTTTGGATCAATTGACCGACAAAAAAAAAAAAATGGCCGCAAAAAATTTAATCCATGACTTTCCCAAATTTTCTAACCGATTTTTTTTTTCTTTCCAAAGGCTATCCACTCATTGCAAAATGTTTTCTGAGATTCTTTCCTGTTTTCCTGGACTACTATGAGGCATGCACACTTAATGTAGTGCCTGTCAGAGTCATTGTCCATTGCATTTTTTTAGGGGGGAAATATTCTGAATGAGAAAGGACATAAACTAATTCTACACAGCTTTCACATTCCCAGACTTTCCATAGGAGTGTTGAATTCTGAAACTTTTATGCTTTTAATTTCATCAACAGCATAATAATAGACATTCATTGTTTTTTCTTTGTTACAACAGATAATGATGGCCGCAGTAACCAAATCGTGCCTGCTACGGCTGAAGGAAGAAGAGGACATCAACCAAGAAGTACCACAGAATTATGTAGTGCCAGTGGCCTTGCCTTCCAGATCACCTCCTGTTGCCTCCAGCACAACCACTCAGCAACCCAACTGCCTTCACAGTGGCTCTCACTCCTATTTCCTGGCAGCCCGCAGGATCTTTGCCTGACCAGATACCCACAGTTCAGTTCAACTCATCCCTCCAGTTGTCAAAGTCTCCACATCAGCTGCCCGCATCTCATGCTGCAGAGCAGCACAACTGGCAGGCAAGCCAGGCCTGTGTGAGGGACCGGAATGCTGTCATGTTCAATAACCCTCTCATGTCGGATGTGACTTTTCGTGTGGGGGCTGGAGGCAGTGAAAAAACTTTCCCAGCTCACAAATATGTTCTGGCCACAGGCAGCTCTGTCTTCTTTGCCATGTTCTACGGAGGGCTTGCAGATGAAATGAAGGAGGTGGAGATCAGATGTGGAAACCAATGGCTTTTCTTAATCTCCTCAGGTAATGTATGAATGTTGATGAAAGATTAATACAATACTGAATTCTTTCCGCCTCCTCAAAACAGTCCAGTTTTAGCCCAGAGATCACAACAGAAAATTTTCCTTGTTAAATCAGTGACAGGACTTACATGTTCAGAGTGGTGTAGTGGGATGGGAGTTGCGTGTTTGCATCCCATCAGACATTTACTTGGTAGGATTTTCAGCTTGGTGGCTCCTTTCCACAGTTAATGTGCTATTGACTGGGGACTACAGAGATTAGTTTTATTGACTTAATGGATATGTTTTGAGAGAGTTACTCTTCTTGATTTCAATGATGCTGACCTGAGTCTGTATTCTCTTACTTAAGTCTCAAGCTTAACTGACATCAGAATATTATGAACACACAGAACACAGACTTGTCATGTTTTCTCAGACCAGAATGGAAGTCAATAGCATTATCTTCCTCATTCCCATTGATCATGGAAAGAACAAAGCTTTGAATTTTGTGGCCCTTCATGCCATGCTCTTGTAGTGACCACGAGTTCCCTTAACATATCCATGCCCATGTTGATTTTTGTTTTAAAGACGTCAGTAGTCATCAGATTCACAGATACTTGTTGGAAAAACATGGAAGCGCCCTCCAGAAGAATTTCAAGATGCTCTGTCATACTAGGCCTTTGACCAAGCAATTGTTGTTTGTGGTGTCCTCACTCGTGTATGCTGGACCAGAACAGGCACATGAACACTTTCAAAGTGACTGGGTAGTACTAAGCAGGGAGTATCTCCTCAGCTGTGTTGTTTCATACTTCTATACTTTCAATACCCCTAGAGACTGTGTGATACTATGGGCAATAAGAGAAAAAAAAACTATGATCTTCCTGGCCATGAAATCTACAGTTTTGTATCAAGTTGTGTCAGTTTGTCATAGGTTTTTTGCCCACTTCTAGGACTTGCATGAACAGATAAAATATAATTCAGACATATAACGAGAGCTACCTAGCTCAATAGCTGTCAAGTGGAACAACTGTGGAATCTTACTCATGTCTTTTAAGAAAGACCTAAAAAAATTCAGACTTCAATTTCATTTGTCATTTTTGTAATTCCAAATCTCTGTATCAGTGTATGCTCTGTTAATCAGGTATCTGTATACTGATGAGATCCAACTGGAGGCTGACAATGTCCTGGCTACCCTGTATGCTGCCAAGAAATACATGGTGTCCCATCTGGCCCAGGCCTGCGTCAACTACCTGGAAACACGCCTCAGTGCTCGCAATGCCTGTGTCCTTCTCAGCCAAGGGCGCCTCTTTGAGGAGCTGCATCTCATGCAGAGATGCTGGCAAGTGATTGATGCACAAGCTGAGGAAGCACTCAGATCTGAAGGCTTTACGGACATTGACCACCAAACTCTGGACAGCATTCTGAGCAGAGAGACATTAAACGCAAGAGAAGCATCGGTTTTCACAGCTGTAATGCGGTGGGCTGAAGCAGAATGCCGAAGACAAGATCTAGAATCAACGCCAGACAACAAACGCCAGGTTAATACTGATTCTATTTACTCATTGTTAATGAGCAAAATGGAAAACATTTCACTGTTCAAGCAAAAAAAATTTTCATTTCTGAATTATCATGTTTAAAAAGAGTGCAGGGATATGCAAGAGTGGTAAGATTCCCTAGTCTACAACCAAATTGTTGGCATCCCATCAATCTTGATAATGAACTGTGGTCCTCCTAGCAATCCTGAAAATCATCATGAAACAGACGTAATCCTGATCCTTTTTTCTAAGGCAACTTAGTATTGACTTGTAACTCTTAAGTCATTTAAGAGTTAGTAAATAACCAAACTTCTAATGAGCCAGAAGTGAACTTTACTATTGACATTCATGATTAACAATAGAAAGCAAAACCTTTAAAAGAACAAAAAAAAATTCTACTGAATGGGTTTTTCTTTTACTGACTGTTAAAATTCATTGAAAGTAACGAATCACAAAAACAGTTCAGAGTGACAGCTCTACTATCAAACAAGATGAACGGTGTTGAGCCAAGAAATATATAAAGTTCAAGATTCTTGCACCTCACTAACCTGTTCACTCTTTGTCAATCAGCTATTGCGTTATTGTCTGGGATTTTTTTTTTCTTTGTTTTTTCCTCTCTTTCTCATGCAGCAAAATGTCACTGAAAGGCTATAGAGAACACAGATAATAAAACATGATAGTCAGTTGATTAGTCCATGAGTTTTGTCTGATTATACAAGCAACAAAAACCGAGAGATTTTCCTTCAGTCAGAAACACAAAAAGTCGTTCTCGGCAGACTTTTCTTCAGGCTTGCAGAAATCCTTGCAAATGCTGACCATCATTTGTGCATACTTGTTTTAGTCCCCTAAAAGCTGTTAAAGCATACATTTTTAGAGAACTTATTGTGCAGACATTTTTACAGTCCAGTCTACCATGAAAACAACAGATTTTAACTCAAGAAGAAAGAATGGCAAAGGGAAATAAAGGGAATAAATATTCTTATCATGATTATGACAGGGTGACAAAAGAATCAGAAGAGTAAGATGAAAGTTTTCCTGCATTTCTTGCATGATTATGACAGGATGACAAAAGAATCAGAAGAATAAGATGAAAGTTTTCCTGCATTTCTTGCATGATTATGACAGGATGACAAAAGAATCAGAAGAGTAAGATGAAAGTTTTCCTGCATTTCTTGGGTCCTGCTACTCAATGGCTTTATCTTCCAGGTTCTTGGTTCAACTCTTCATATGGTGCGGATCCCAACAATGAGACTGGAAGAGTTTGCCAACGGACCAGCACAATCTGGCATGCTGTCTGCTCAGGAGACAACTGATATTTTTCTTCACTACACTGCCAGCAAAAAACCAGATCTACAGTACAACACCAAGCATCGCAAAGGCCTGGTGCAGTACTGTGTTCATCGCTTCCAATCCTCTGCCTATCGCAGCAACCAGTGGCGCTACAGGGGTCGCTGTGACAGCATCCAGTTTTCTGTTGACAAGCGCATTTTCATTGTGGGGCTAGGACTTTATGGCTCAAGTAATGGAGCTGCTGAATATCTAGTCCGCATAGAGCTGAAGAAGAATGGGCTTCCTCTGAGCCAGAACGTCACCAAGTTTAAGTCGGATGGATCCAGCAATACCTTCCCAGTGCTGTTTGAAAGTCCAATTCAGATCGAAGCTGATACCTTCTACACTGCTAGTGCTGTTCTGGATGGGTCAGAGCTCAGCTACTTTGGGCAGGAAGGGCTGGCAGAGGTGCAGTGTGGCAAGATGACCTTCCAGTTTCAATGTTCCTCAGACAGCACAAATGGAACGGGGGTACAGGGAGGCCAGATACCAGAGATTCTCTTCTTTTTTGCTGATGTTCCCAGAGTTTCAAGGACTTCATCATCCTGTTTCCCATGCTCAGTCCTCATAAAAATCTTTTTGTGATTATAATTCACTACTACTGAAGTTTATTCTTCATGAGGGATGGTGGTAGGGGGGTAAGGGGGGAAGTCGAGAATGGCTGTGTTTCCAATAAATGGCCATAACTTGGTTAGATTCTAAAAGGGAAACGATTGATTTCTATCGTTATAGCTTTAATGGTATGTATATTTTCTTCCAAAATCTATAAGAAGACACAAGGTTTAGCTGGAGGTAAGAATCATGAACACCTCTCTTGTGATCTTTCATTTGAAACGAAAATGTTAAACATGACTTAATAATATTGTGTACCAACTTCAATGGAATATCCCCTTCATTTCAAACAACATCGAACTGATCATGTGTTGAGACAGTTTCAAACGCTGCTCTCATAGGAATAGTACATGTACATAATTTGTGATCAGGCGTGTGACTTTAAAATCAAGGTCTAGTTTTTACTGTCAAGGATGTTACTGCTGTACGTTCAATGTGATTTGTTCTTGAACACCTCTGATCCCACCTCTTCCAACAGTGTAGTTTTTTTCTGAAGCATATTATGTTTGGTTTTTACCATGTTTGACATGTTTATGATCAAGTACAGGTTATATCTGTTGTTGTGGATCAGTGTTGAGATAAGTACTGACCCAATGCCAAACTTCCACCACCACCATCCCAACCTCCACCCCTCCCCCATTCCTGTAATTTTGTCGAATGAGAATTACACTGATGTGAAAAATTGTGAGTAAATTCCTGGCAATAGCAGAAACAGACTTGTCTTAATATTAATCACAAAATATTCTTTTGTCAGTGCATTTGTCATTGTCTCTTTCTTTACCTGTGGAGTATGTTGTGCACAAGATGTGAATACTTCAGACATCTCTTCAAATGACATCTAATTCAGCATATACAAAACATTTTAGAGTTTTCATAGATCTTGAGTATTCACGAATAACATACCCTGTTAACATTTGTAAAATATCCTTCTGTTTGCAGGTGTCTGCCCATCTACCAATACTACTTCCAATCCACTCATAGCTCCCTGTTGGGGGTGACCCAACAATTTGTTTCCTTACAGATTGTTTGGACAACTGTTGGCATGTAACATGTGACATTTGAAGGAGACTGCGAAAAAAAGTTGCAACCATTTGAAAAATGCTTTGAATCACGACCTTTCACCCCAAGATTTTTAACTATCATTTTCAGGTCCATATTGAGGGTAACTGTAAGTGAAGGTGGTATCTGATAGTCTGCTTAACACAATTATAGGTAACTCAGGAACCCATGTGCTGCTAAATCTATTGTGACAGCTCAGAAAATTGACTTTATAGGTGTGTTGGCAGTGGCATTCATATCGAACTGCAGTGGCAGTGTGTGAGATCACCAAAAATTGGAAATTCAAGTCATGGCTGGATTAGGCATTTCAAAAAAAAAAAAAAAATCAGGCATGTGCCCACAAATAGACATGGTCACGTGCAAAACAGCATATTCTCATACCAAACTTGATGAGATCTGGGCTTAAATCAACGGAGGAGAGGGAGGTAATTTTTGTAAAGCTCTACACCACTTCACTTTTGATCTGATGTTCATCCCCATGGGAGTGCTCGGAGGGAGGAGGAAGGAAGGAGGGGGAGGGGGGTTCTTTCAGCACAAGTAGCTCGACCCCCCCTGCCTGCCTTCTGAAAGTTCTGTACAAGTGACTTCCTCTTTTCTCTCTCTTTGCTTTCTTTTTATCTTCAATCATTTTAATATCTTTCTTTACTGTTTTCTACTGTATTCTGCCCTTGTAGATCATTCTCTTGTATTTATTCTGCACATGCCAGCTTTTTTTTCCAGCTTACAAAATTTGAAAATCACTTCTAAATCAGTTCTATAATTACATAAAGTATGCGGTATACAGAAAGAAAACTTAATTACGGTAGTGTAGATTAGCAAGAAGATACAAAGGCGCCTAATATAACTTGAAGACATACTGATGAAAAAAAGAAGAGAGGAGAAATAAATACAGAACTTTAAAAATGCAACATCACAAATGACAAGGTACCCCCTGGCATATCTGAAATAGTTGTTTTAGAATGAATGTTAGAAGCATCAAGATTCTTGCAAACAAAGTCATTTTTTTTTTACATATATTTGCAAATCTGGTGACCTCAATTTAAATTCCTCCTTAATCATTCCTGTGGCAAGTGCTTATCAGTCCTCGGGGCTGGCAGTCATAATACTTCAAATTAATGGTCTTTACTCTAGAGGAGCTTCTGGTTGTCCGACACTCATCCTTTGGACCTTGTGCACCTGGATCTCAAGTCCCGAGTCCCCTGATATGTAGTAGAGTGTAGGGTGCTGGAAAGAAACTGAACCAGATCCACATTCTGGATTTCAGGTATTCCATCCCAGTTGAACTGCTCATGATGCAACCAGTTAGACAGAAGTGGGTTAAACAAAGACAATAAAAAAAAAAACTTTTATGCTTTGGGTATATAGCACAGGTAAGCTAAAATTTTAAAATACACAGCCCAAACATCACATCATGAGACATGGAAAAGTCCAGTTTTAGTACATTTCCACCGAGTGAGACCAAGCTACGTATGTTCTCCAGCTTAATAACTCTTATCTTCCAGCCAAGGATCAGTGAACGTATTTTCTTAATTTCTGCATTTAGAAAAAAAGAAACAAATAATGAGCCTGTACCCACTCAAAAATACCTTTCCATGCCCAAGATACAGTGTTTTGTCACATAATTCATTCAACTACAGAAAGACGTCTTTTTTTTTGTTTGAGCAGACAAATGTTTCAAACATACGTACCTATTACAGGTATCTGCAGGCATAATTCCTTTGAGATGTGGAGATATGTCTTGCCCAGAATGTATACATTCACCTGGAATATAAGAAAACTGACAAACATAAACATTACAAAGCAAGGTTTTTAAAAAAGGTGTAGAACAAAGGAACAGTAACCTTTATCAGATATCACTTAAGACTACACACATGTTGACCATGTGGACTGCCCATGACCCATACAGTTTTCAAGGTTTTACTGTGTTTTAGCTGTGGTTTTTCCTCTTCAGATGATAGGTGTTGTACAAGACTCGTCAAAGAGTCCTTCAGACTTTGTACTTTCATGACAATGCAGGTAACACGCAGCCCATACTCTTCACGCTGCCATAACCTACCACTGCTCTTACTGGGTCCGCTACAACCTGCTTCATTAAAAGTGTATAGTTTAAATAGCACTGTTACTCTTTGTGTGTATGCATACAATTACACACCAAATTCACCTGACTTACAACTAACTGGGTACCTGACAAACACCCAAGATTTCGTTAAAAAGAAAATAATTGAAAGGATGCCAAGAGAGATAATTTCTCTATGTGTGTCTGGGTCATTGGCGGGCCCAAGAGCTTGGCAAGGATCACAGATGGAGCAAGCAGTAAGTGACATACTATAAGGTAAACTTGCACTGAGAGATTTTCTCAAGAATTTCACAAAAAAAAAAAACAACGCAAGTACCAAATATGGCATCTCAATAGACAGGCAAGAAATCTTTTGTTTTAGAAAGGCTTCAACCAGCCCTTATAAAAAAAAACACACTCACAAATGCACACACACTGGTATCACAAGCCAGAAAACTGGGGCATGGCAAAAACATCTTGTGGAGGCTGGGTTTGGAGGAAGGCAAACCAGGGTGCATTGTTCAAA
This sequence comes from Conus betulinus, assembly GCA_016801955.1. Lineage (NCBI taxonomy): Eukaryota > Metazoa > Mollusca > Gastropoda > Neogastropoda > Conidae > Conus > Conus betulinus. The sequence goes on from JADBJO010000929.1 coordinate 299,360, forward strand.
GATGGGAATAAAACCCGAGTGAGTTTATATTCCCATCTTTGAACAACAGCACAACATCAGGCAGCAGAAAGAAGGAAGGGGAAGGAAGACACCAATAAAGCTTGTTAGAGGAATGGGCTCTGACTTGTTCAGTCAGAAGAACTAGAACATCGCTGTGTGTGTTCATGCTTGCTCTCATATCTCCAGCCTCGCACCAATGGAGACGGCCTACTGAGAGAACTAAAACATTAGTTACTGACTTAATAAGATATGAAACCTGTAATCATCGATCCATAGTCTCCAAAATCCCCACAGAACAGTAAGGCGTTAAGGCTGATGCGAGAGTACAGTTAGACATGCAAGCCTATTAACTACCCCTACTGGTTTGTGTAGGCCATGCAGAAAAAAGAAAATGACAAAAGATGAAGCCAATTATCATTTTTGTAATGAAAGCCCATCAGCATTTTTGTAATGTTATCAAAGACAAAAACCGGAAAAAAAAAGGATGAGGCAGACACTAGCTGGGAACCCCTGCGAGTAGGAAGATCAGATTCCATGTGGAAAGGCTAGACAGACTTTACCAGTATGCACACAACTTCTGGTAGAGATCTGAACTGGGCATCAGACATCCAACTATGGCACAGCGTATGGAAGAAGAGTGTACATGAGAACCTGACTCAGACAGTCAGAGAGAAAGACACCAGCATTATGAGAAAGCACTGGTTTGACACAGATTGATCAATGGCAATGACAAAGAGCACAATTTCTGCAACCACCAGCAGCATCTGAAAGGAAATATGCCGAAGCACCATATTTGTGGTTGGGTTTACATATGATGGGTATTTGAAGCATCTTTTTACTTTGATTGAATCACTGCAAAATTACACCTAAACTTTTGCATCCATTTATCCCAGTCAGCTTTATAAAGCTGGCAGGAGAATATATATAGCAGGAGAAAATATTCATTTAAACTATTTCAATTTCATTACAGCAGAGCTAACCACACATCTCCCTTTCAGGGCCATCACCACCAATCCTATCATGCAAAAACATATGCATACATACATAATATATATTTGTGTGTGTACATAGATATGCCAATTTTTAATGCAATGGCAATCTATTGACATTTCTGAGGCAAATTATGCATGCTGAGGGTGCGTTCACTTAAGCACACCTGTACTCGCACACACACAATACATGCTTATTCACGCACAGATAAAAATGAAAGAGGGAAAAAAGTCTCACCTGAAGAACATCACTGAAGTCCAGCAGCATATGTGATTTTAAGTCAAGGAAATTACCGTTTTTCTTTAATAAAATTCACAAATGCGTAAAGAAAGACCAAAGAGAAAGCATTACATTCTTCCAGTTGATACAATTGCTGAAAAATCACAGCCCTTTGCATACTGATTTGATTCAAGAAACAGAAACCGCACTGAATTATGGGAGGGACTGTCGTCAAAAGCATAATAAAAATTATCAGTTTCTTTTCAGCATTCTCATAAGGGCCCAAAATTAGTTAATAATTTCACATGCTGAGGACCCCTTTGAAATATCACTGTCAAGTAGCTCTTTCCTACTCGCTTTGTTTGTTAGGTGAAGTTTTGACCACACTCTCATTGAATCTCTCTCTCAATTGCTATCACAACAGTCACCATCATAACCTATTACTAGGATTCACTCTTAAAGCAGACACAGAAAAACACCTGGGAGTTATATGAAGATAAGGAAGCATGCATCTTAAGCAATAGTGGCCTTTCCATACTTATGTTTGCTATCCGCTTCAGTCCAACTGCAAACATTCTTGGACAATTTCAACAACTGAGACAGAAAATAAATAATACACAAACAGGAGACGTGGGACAATCTGAACAGGCATGAAATCACAGCAAAGCAAAACGAGTGGGCAATTTTGTAAAAGCGGTATTGCTGGGTATGGGGGAAGGAGGGGAGGCAGGGGGACTTGGACCAAACCATAACATGGTGTTTTCATGGCTCATACGGACCTTCCAGGGGCAAACTCTGCTCTAGCCAAGCTTTGTCCATTTTTTTCCCTGGCAGATCATTTTCATTTTCATCTGAAACCACTTGGTGAACAAAGCATTTCTCTGTACTTCATACTGTCATATGCAGTCTGAATGTGGAATATCATTTGAGAATACAAATGCAGGTGCACTGATGCAACTAGGAATGGATGTGTGTGTGTGTGTGTGTGTGTGTGTAGGAGCATAAGTCAAGACATTTGCTACCATGTTACTAAGAAAATTGTTTACTATGATCTGCTGACAATATTCAACCCACACTTAACACACATATCCCATTCTTTTGACTTTTTGCTGTCTTTTAAGACACGAAACATACCTATGAAGAGAACACATTAAATGAACATGCTCATTTGCAACCTATCAACTTGGATGTTGTCAAAAAGGATATGAGCTAGTCCTTCCTTCCTGCAAACTATGTAAAGGCAAGAGGCAACAATGTGAGTTGTCTTCCTCCCGCGTGTTAGATTTTTCTTCAACACCATTTTGAAATAATTGAAAGCAACATCCTGGCAGTATGTGCTTATCTGTAACTGGTCAGCAACTTCCTGGATTTTCCGCCTGGCTGCACACAAAATGCATGTTTATGATTGTCTCTCCTATTCTCTTTCAAGTCAATGAACTTGTTCAATACATGACATGAGCTCAAGCAATAAACCTTAGTAAAGTTTGCAAGTAAGTGAGAAATAATGGGGCCAGCTTAGGTAACGAGTTGTGTTATTATTATCTTATTTTTTAAACAGCCAGCCAAAAAAATGACAATTCACAACCTGCTACTATAATGTAGTTATAGTCATACGGATTAAGAAAGTGGCATTTTTTTTTCCCATGTCCCTTTGAAATCAGGATGAAAAAAAATCAAATTCTATCTTTTAAAAAAAAAAAAAAAAATCACTTAATTTGCAAATCACAACTATGATACATTCAGCAACTAGAAATTATAAACTCATAAGAGATACATTTCAAAGTCACTCTTCAACTGCACGTGCTGACAGCTTACTAGATGATAGATTTTTGAGGGTGCAATTCCTTTAAATTTTCCACCCACTGCAAGACAGCTATTTCCATCAGATGTGTCAGCACATACAGCCAGCAGCATGAAAAAGGACATAATAATCTCGCTTTTTTATGTACAATATAATGGATGCAATCATCATATAGTTTAGGGTCCTAGCCATTGTAAAAAGTTTGGGTGTGTGAGAGTTGTTTTCTTTGTTTGTTTGTAATACAAGATAACTGTATCTTCTGCAAAGAGCACAGAACAAGGAATGTCTGAAATTGTGTCGTGTTTGTCAAAATCACCATTTTTTTTTTCAACATAATTACAGTGTTTTAATAGTTCCTATAAAGTACTATGTGGCAATAGATTATTGTTTGTACCATATCTTGTAAAATGAAACTAAGTATCAGCAAAAGAGAGAATTTGTGGCATCCATCAGGAAAGAATGAACCAAGACAGCACTGAAATGCACATACTGATGCAAAGAATACACTATAAACCAGTGTTTTTATTGTGACTAAAACAGTCTGAGTTTGAACACATGAAGAGGAGAACATGTTTAGATTGGAAAGCTAAGTGAAATGCTCAATAGTACACTAAATGTTCATTTTCAACCATAATATGCAACTCTTCATGCCAGTTACGTAAATTCAATATTTCTAATTATAAAAATGATTCATACCATTTTGGAGTGTTACTGTATGCGAGTCTCGGCCAAGGCCTCGAATGAACGACCCACCAATAGAATAGGATTTGTTTCCTGAAAAGCAAAAAGGATGCAATAATTTTGCTTAACATAATATTTCAAAGAGTCATTTACAACCATTCATTTTCAATATAGATTTTTAAGTGTGCAATTTCTCTGTGGTACTAAGCAAACAAACAAATGCACAAAACATATATGTGCTCACATTTATCATCTTCAACAGTCTAAATCATTCTGCTCATTTACAATTTTTCAATTACTATTGTCACAATACTCAGTATCTACATCACTACATGACAATTCACCTTCACAGTTTTACACTTATATTACTGAAAATTAGCTCTCTCTGACTCATAATTATCAAGACAAACTGAAAACAAAAGCTGCTTCAATTGTTGTACATTCATCCTAGCTAATCAATAATGCCATCCAAAAATTTAATTACATATAAATCTTTAAAATCATACATAAGTACATTCTTACAAAAGAAAAAAAAAGATACAATAACATGCTCCTTGTCATACAAGCAACTGACAGAGCATACAATATCACAATCTGCCAGAAATCAAATGAATTTAAAAATGCACCACAAAAATGGAAACCGATTAAAAAAAAAAAAAAAAGAAAGAGAATGAGAAGAAGGGGGAACATACCATCCACAGATACGAACTGTCCTACAACAGACGCACGTCCAGCTGCATTTTCCTGGAACTGAATTTCAGACACAATCAGCTGGTCTTCTAAGATGGAGCCACAGTTTGTGCAGACTTTGTCACCTCGGGTCGCATCCTCATCAATCTCATTGCAGCCGCAATGCTTGCACACATTACCAGGCATGATACTAGGCTTCAAGACTCTGCTGCCGAAAAGCTGTTTCAGGGACTCCTTTATAACTCTTCCTTGCCAAATCTGAAAATCTAAAAAAAAAAAGTGAGAATCACATTCATGCAGTGGATGAAGGGGAGGAAGAAAGCTGCACAACATGACCTTGTAAAATACATAAATTAACAACTGTTACTTTCAAGAACACAAATAATGACAACATGCTTAGTGTATTCATGAGGATAGGGAGGAACATCACTAAAAAGCAAGTGCAGTGTTGGACACAAGAAAGTGTTGATGAATTACAGGCTTGTTTTGAATGTACAGATTGGACTTTGTTTTTGAATTCTAGTTTTGACATTAACGAAGCCACCGATGTTATTTCCAGCTACATTTCTTTCTGTGAACACATGATTGTACCTACTAAAACTATCAAAATATTTCCCAACAACAAACCTTGGGTTACAAAATCTCTGAAAATAACTCTAAATGAGAAAAAAAAGAGCTTTTCAAGCAGGCAATAAAAGCGATCGTAAGGTTGTACAAAAGAAACTGCAAACGGAGATTGAAGAATCAAAGAGAGCTTACAAGAGAAAAGTTGAAAACATGTTCCAGAATGGAATATGCGAGATGCATGGAAAGGAATAAAGGTTTTTTATCAGGTTCAGGAAAATGTTCAAACCAAAATATTAGTAACAAAAAAACAGCAAAAGAACAGAAGCAATTTGCAGAAAAGCTGAACGATTTTTACTGTAGATTTGATGATAAAGATTTTTTAGTAAAGAATTAAAGGAAGTGAAGGAAGAACTCCAAAGCAATGTTAAAAACGATGTTGATGGAAGTGATTCTGTTGTGATTGAGGAAAATGATGTTGTTTTTTTTTTCAAACGTTTAAATGTGAGAAAGGCAATGGGCCCTGATAATATCTGTGGAAAATTGTTGAAGGTGTGTGCTTCTCAGCTCTCCTATGTTTACAGTCGTTTGTTTACCTGGTCACTTAGAGAATGTATAATTCCTGTTTTATGGAAAAATGCCACTGTATGTCCTGTTCCCAAAACGCAACCCAAGCTGTTTAAATGATTACCGACCAGTTTGCCCTCACATCTGTTGCAATGAAATGTCTTGAAAGAATTGTCCTCGGTTATGTTTTTAAAAGATACTACACAGTACCAAGACCCGTTTCAGTTCGCATACCAACAGAACAGATCAACAGATGATGCCACACTCACACTTCTCCATCATGCTTTTTCACACCTCGAAAAACCTGCCTCCTTTGTACGCATTCTCTTTATTGATTTCTCATCAGCATTCAACACCATACAACCACATCTGATGGCAAGAAACTCATTAACATAAATGTGGGTAACAAGCTCATTCTTTGGATAATTGATTTTCTTACACAGAGGACACAGTCTCTGTTCGATATCAAAGTGTTGTTTCGTCTTCCAGAGTCATTTCAACTGGCGCCCCCAGGTACTGTTTTTATCACCAGTGCTTTTTACTCTGTACACAAATGATTGTTCAGGAAGTGATTCAACTTTGTACATTAAATATTCAGATGACTCAGCACTTGTGGATCTTTCCAACTCTGATTCTGTTTACTTCAAGGAGGTTCAAAGATTTGTTGACTGGTGCGATCATAACTATCTTGATCTGAATGTAACAAAAACGAAAGAAATGTTGATTGATTTTAGAAAGAATCCAAAAGCTGTACCACCACTTTTTATCAAAGGTGCTGAAGTAGAACGTGTTGAATCATACAAATATTTAGGAACTTTTTATAGATAATAAGCTGAATTTTAAATCCCATGTTGAGTATGTCCACAAAAAATGTCAAACCAGATTATATTGTCTTCGCAAGCTGCGATCATTTCATGTGAATACTGACATTCTTCGGACATTTTATTCATGCTTCTTGGAATCTGTTCAAACTTTCTCATTTATGTGTTGGTATGGTGGGTTGACTGTGAAGAGCAGAAATGTGCTTGAGAAAGTGGTGAACGTGGGGGAGAAAAATCGTTGGTGAGAGACAAAAAAGTCTGAGTGAGCTATACAGGTGCCGTGTTGTTTGTAAAGCGAAGAAGATTACGTGTGACCAGACCCACGTTCTTGCAAATCAGTATGACCTTCTTCAGTCAGGACGAAGATATCGATCGGTTAAATGCAGAAGTGTCAGATTTAAACAAAGTTTTATTCCCCTGTCCATTGATTTTCATGAACCGAGAAGATGTTTAATTGAAATCCAAATTCCTCTATATGAATGTATGTCATATGTGAGAAAAATGGGTAATGTGGCTAAATTATTGTTTATTTGCTGTGAATGTGTGTGTGACCACAAATTAATTTCTCAAATTGAGATAATAAAGTTTACTTGACTTGACTAGCATGAAGATTCATAGGACGAAGAAGGAACAAATAATTCCCTGATGAATGAAGAGCAGCACCCCGTGCCAGCATATAAGATGTTGCAAAACCATTGCCAGGGTTCAAAACACAATACCTTGGACATAAATGCTGCTTAATCAAACAAGGAATTCATACAAGTTCTCAATACAAAATAAAAGAAACTGTACTTGCCATCCTAAAGGGGAATTGAAGAAATAAGATGTGAAAAAAAATGGACACATTTAGTGATATGACTGAGCACAATGGAGACAAATGACCGCATTTGGTGATACTTTATAACTTAACTGTAATGATGAAAATGGAGTGTGAAACAACTAAGAGTGAAGACACTTCCTCAAAAATCTACGAATAAAACGACTGAAAAGACATAGTAAAGTCGATGCACACTAAAACACAGCTGTGATAACAATTTTCAACACATCTGCATTTGAAATTTTTTTTTGTTGTTAGGCATCTGTCTCTTGTGTGCAAGGCTCAAAAGTCAAACAATAAACAAGTTCAAAGTTCTAACAATCACATGCACCCACACCCGCACCCATTACTCTCAGAGACAGACAATGAATACCATGGCATTTCTACCATATGGCATGCATCATGAGCCAAAGTTCTCAATGAAAAGATAATTACACATGCACAGGTGGTGAATCTGGTCTGTAACTGAACTAATTCAAGTGTAATTCCCTGCCAGACAGTGCCTCATGTTTATTTTCAATTCATTTCACAAAGGAAAGGCTCCAAAAACCCCTCAAGTTTGGCTGTGACATGTGCTGAATATGAGAAGATATATATATATATGGTTTCTCGTTCTTCGTTTTCACTGTCATAAATGTTATTTGTTTTTGCCTGAAGAAGACCCATGTGGTCGAAATGCATTGCGTCTTTTCCTGTACTTTTGTTTACAATGTCCTTTCTCTCTAACTTAAGTATTTTCATCGTTGTATGCTCTGCCAATGTAAATGTTATATCAGTTTTTCTCAATCTAATCACCTACATATCAACACAACATTAGACACTATTTAATCTAAATATCTATGTAAAAAGTAAGTTTGTTTTACTTAAAAAGTTCATCATCGAATATATTACATCATCGAATAAATTAACTATATGCACTTCAAGACACGGTCTAAAACACTGGACTTCCTTCCTTTTTTTTTTAACATGGATTTAGAAAAGGCGTAGTAGAGAAAAAAAAAATCCTATATCGCGGGATTCGAACCAACAATTATTTCCAAGCTATATCATTCTCCGGTAACGAGACACGCGTGTAATTTCTAGAGCCAAGAAAAACATTCGCTATAGTAATGAAAGGTTCATATTTAATACTAATACATGAGATTTGAAAAGTTCATACCGTCACAAAATTTGTAAAATGAGTGCACATCAGCTCACAGCATATTAGTTCACGTTTGATTTTCATGCTTTTTACCTTTCCATCCAGCCGGCGTCACGACTCTACTGCAATATGCAAGCAATCCAACTGCAAAGTCTTGACACCGATATCTTCCACAAATGGCACATAAATGACTGATAATGAGAGGACAGCGCAATGATAATAGGTTTCATGGTCTTGGTTTGAAAATGCCTGTCCTTTAACAACCGCCACATCTACTACTACGTCGATAACTATTCTGTTACTACTTTCCACCAATTATCATGGAATCAAAGTCAATGGTCTCATAGTTTTCCACTCTCCTGCACCGTTGTACCATAGCTTATAAATAGCTTCCTCGACCGTCTTACATGATAAGACAAGGCCTTGGCGAAACTGATACCTATCCCCGACTATTGCTTCCAGAACTACTATTTTATGATCAATGCTTTTCATGAGAAAACTAAGACTTTCACGCAAAACAAAATTACAGACAGAAAAATGCCATTTTACACTGGTGGAAAAGAGGTGTTAACAGTGTGTGGGTAAAGACAAGTTTCGTTATTGTCTTGGTAAAAAGTCATTCGAGGCTCACCCTTATTCTTAACTTGGTATAGTTCTAAAATAGCTCTTCACTGACCATATTCACGCAGGCGCACCGGCTGCCGCAGACATCGCTTCCGGTTACTGAAATGAGATAAGTTTCTCAAGTTTATTTCCTAATTTAGCTCCACAGAGGCTAGTGGGCTCGTCCAGAAACCATGGAATAGTGAAAAAGCAACAGCTTCCTGCAAGATAAAGGCTACACCAAAACCAGTAAGTTGAAAAATTAAAAAAATAAACCAGACTGTTAACAGATTTCACCACATAAGACATAATCAGTTGTCAACAAAAACTACGTCAAATGAAATTATTCTGAAACTAATCCAATTACTAACCCAGCAGCTTCTATAGAGTTGCGTCTACGGCTTTGTGCCACCATGAAGTTGACGTGATAATCTTTTTACCCTTTTGTGAAAAACAAATGTAAAAGCCGGGTCTTTCGCTTGAGCGTGAATACAGACTAACAGAAACGCTGACGCTACATTTATATTGCGGTGATACTGATGGTAAAATTTCAAATGGAGGCTAAATGAAATAGTTGAGTTTTACGTCCTCATAGCAAAAGCTTTAGGAACATGTCTTAAAAGCTTTTGCTATGAGGACGTAAAACTCAACTAGGCCTATTTCATTTAGCCTCCATTTGAAATTTTACCACCAGTATCACCGCAATATAAATGTAGCATCAATCTTGAGCTGTTCCTACTCTTAGCCCAAATATTTTTGTGATTCTGTGAAATGCCAATACTATATTAAAATTAAATATCGAGCATTGGCTTTGTTGAAGGTTCTGCTTTGACTATTTCAGTATTTGACCATATAAGGAAGATATCTTGATTCTTCTTCCTGTCTTATGATGTCCACCATTATCATGGTGATGGTTTTGACATTGTGGTGATGAGGCTGGCATAGACTTAAGTATGTGAAGTTCTGGTGGTGTGGTGGGTGTATCATGGCAGAGTGGCTTCCTGCGAGATCAGACTCATTCAGTAGGGACGGTAAGGAGCAATAGGTGGAAGAAGAAGAGATGGAGAGGACTGGGTGGGGATGGGATGGGGGAGACGGCAAGTCTTGTGAATAGGTGGTCTCTGGGACTTCAATATCTGAATCAATCTACTTGACTCGGTCAGCGATTTGTGTAGGTATAACACCTGTTTACAGTTCAAAATCAAATACAGGGCTATCAGGTTTTGAAAAGAATTTCACTCTGACAATCGGCCAGCAGATGGCCAGCAGACAGGTTTCAGTAGTCTTGCAATATATATACATCAGGATTTGAGACTTGGCAAACTATTTGATTCTACATTAGTGTTTGTTTGTTTTTTGTTTGTTTTTTGTATCTTTATAAAACCAAAGGAGAGTGAAAAGTAAAGTAATACTTTAGGTTCAGGTTTTACTTTACAAAATATATTTTGTTTTTCTAGTCATGAAGAATGGAAATGGATGTCATTTCAATGTTAGGTTGGTTCCAGAATCACAATTTCACAAGTAAATGTTGAAAACAGAAAAGAAAAGAATAAGAAGAAAAAGTTCTCATCTTATAAAATGAATGGTTCATTATCTTATCAGTGCCATAAATGCACTGAGTACAAAGAAAGTACTGTTCACAGACTATACATGCCCATATAATCTGGGTTCACATTGGATTGTAGAATAACTTGCCTTTCTTCCAGCCACAAAGATAGCAAGACTAGGACATGAATATTCTACATGTGTGCAGATAAGAGTTTAGTTTGTTTTCAGTGTATTAAGAAAATAGTTGACAGACAACAAAACTGTTGTCTCTGGTCTAAAGCCAATGACCGGAATGAATATATCAGAAAAAACTCATCTTAGATTAATGAGATAGGTGTAATGTTTCAAACATATATATTTCCTTCTTTCTCTCCATGTGAACAATCAATACAGGCAAAATCCAGCTCACTTCTTTCAGAGCTTCGTCTTATTTATGTCCTCTTCAGTGCCTGAAAACTAATAATGGAAGGGCCTAAATGTCAAAGAGGTGTGTGTGTGTGTGTGTGTGTGTGTGTGTGTGTGTGTGTGTGTGTGTGTGTGTGTGTGTGTGTGTGTGCATGCACACATGTGTGTGTATGACATTTTTCATAGATTTAATATCAGACATAAAATTTATGCATCCTTTACATGTTGAGTATTGGCGATTCTATAATTTTCATGTGTAGGATTCAGATTAAGATTCGATGTTTCATGTGATTAGACAGAGAAGACTGCATTAGCATTAGAAATGGACAGAATTAAATGTTGAAAAACAACTGCTGTGAAACCTGTCAGAATGCTCCTTAAATGAGCAACAAGTCAACAACTGAATATATAGGATATATATCAAAGACCAAGGTGTAGTATATTGTATGCATCAGACCTGTGAAGTACAAGTACAAAGTGCATCATGATCTGGTCATTGTGCATCATTACGCAGAAACCACCCATAAAAAGAAAAGTGCATCAGGCATTGGCTAGCCCTTAAAAATTTGAAAAAAATGACAGACCCATGAGCCAGCAGTACAAGAAGACTGTTGTGTGTGTAACCACAATCGATCGAAGATATATGAGCTGCAGATTGTCTACCATTGTACTAGATTTTCCAGTCGTTGTAGATTCAAAAGAAATGCCTTTTATTTCTTGATATTGCTAAACAGATAATTAAGCCTGTGCATAGTGCATCTCATGCAAGGCAGGATATAAATTGTGTGAGCCAAGCAGTCTGCCAGACTTGGCAAAGACTTGGCAAAATGGTAATGTTAAATAGAAGTTCAAACTTTGATATAAATGCTCAATGATGCACCAGCCGCCGTGGCGAAGTGGTTAGCGTCGCGGACTCCCGGTTGGGAGGTCGTGGGTTCGAATCCCATCAGAGTCATGTGGGTTTTTCTGCCCCGACCGGCTCCTACCCAGAGTTGAGTTTGCTACGGGCTCAGTTGGGAAGACTGGGACCACACAGTCGAGTTTCATCCACTTAATGGATGCATTTCTGAGAGTGTTGCTTAAATTTCCTGACCAACACTGCAGGTGTCTGTATCTCTCGGGCCTGGTTGACGCCCGGGGATATATTATGAAAGGAAGCGTAGACTACGGTAGAGTACAGCCCTGTCTTGTAGTCTCAGACCGAAAAGGAAATCCGTAGCATCATCTTAATCATCCTCATTCTCATCGATCAGCATTAAAAAAAAATTTAAAAATAAAATTATAAATAAATAAATAAATAAATGCTCAATGATGACCCTATAGAATTATTACCATGGAGCCACGTGACTGCGTAAAGATAACTGCTTGTTTGAGATCTGTACATGACCAAGAGCAACTTAACTCATACTGACATAGTGACAGAAAGAGCAAAATATAGTTCTAAGCACTCTTTTTTGACAAAAGTAATAGAGAAAACTATCCAAATCAACACCTAACAATTTGACATGTTCCAGGTAATCAGAACTGGATGCCTCTCATACAGATTTTTAAGTCTGATTGAAACTTTTTTTAATTGCAGGTCATGATGATGTATTCTGTTGATTAGTTTTTTTTCCATGCCAGAAAAAAAAATCAGAAGATTTAGGAAGCATTAATCTGTTTTGGTATTCACCTAATTCAGATGCAGTATCTGTGTTGGTTTTTAGTTTAGGAAGTTGTAGCATTTTTCTCAGTGTTTGGACATCTTGATTTTTTTTTTTTTTTTTTTTTTTTTTTTTTTCTTTTAAGGGACTACAGAGACATGTTTGTATTAGACTGGAGTGAAAACTTCAGTGGAAAAGTGACAAATATAGTGAAAGAGTAGCAATGATCTGACCAGACAACAATGACTAGAGGCTGCTGTAGTAATCTAAACATTATAAATGTGTCTGTGGAGCCAGCAGGTTAGATTTAACTGTGTCAGGTTAGCGCCCGGTATCTCAGAATGATGAAGAGGTTAGGTTTTTCCGAAATTCTCATGTAAATAGTATGTGGCAGACAAAATATTTAAGTCGCGCTTAAGCCTTGTTAAGGGGTTATGCAGTTTTAAGATCCATCTGGGGCACCCATTTGCACTTGCCTATGGCTACAGGGTGACTGAACTTATCAAGCCAAGATCTTTCCTCCTGCTGTGTGGTCTCATTCCTGCTTAAGTTAGTCTCACCCATCTTGGTTATGTCCTGCACAACTTGGAACAAGGACCCAGCTCAGCTGTTCAAGGGTATTTCAAACTCCAATCTTCACATCCTCAGGGACCTTCACAAAGAAGAGGGGCATCTATTTACTGCAATAGGCACCAAAAAAAAAAAAAAAGGAGAGGGGCGTCTTTTTTACTGCGATGGGCAGACAAAAAAAGGTAATGAGCTTACTTACTGTCAAAGTTGGCAAGAGTTTGACACGGTAAGTGTAATTAGACTAAGAGAAAATACTGTTAAAAAGGTACCCATACCTCTTGCGCAGTGATCCAGTATACATTAAAAGCATCTTTGCAATCATTTACATGGCACAGCATGAGGGGGCAGCTAGCCTAACTTGTACAAAACAAAGAATGACTGGGGTGTGAAATACAGTTTTTGCTGTTGTTGGTGGGGTTTTTTCCCCCATGGCTTAACACCATTTACTTTTAAAAATCTACTGGAATGGGTAATTTTATGAGTTGTAACAAAGTCATAGTTTTGCATATATAGTTTCATGTTTAACCTTGAGTTGAAAACAGACTGCAGTTATGAGTGTGTGTGTGTGTGTGTGTGTGTGTGTGTGTGTGTGTGTGTGTGTGTGTGTGTGTATGCTTTCAGGTGGGGTGGGGGTAGAGGGGTCTGGGTTTTAGGAACAGTTGGGGAGGGGGGGGGGGGGGCCCTGAGGGGGGTCAGTTAACAGAAAATGTGGCTACACTGAGTGGGAGTCTCCTAATGATGAAATGCCAGAAAATTGTTTCAGGATCAAATGGGTTTCTCTCCAATTTGAGGATGACTAACATCATCACAGTTCAATTTCAGGACTAAGGATTCTTCTCACTTTTTCACCTGTAGAAAATTGGCTGCATCAGTAGATGTTTTTTAAAGAATTTTTGAAGACTTTGCAACTTCTTATACAGCCACAGAGAATTACAGTGTATGGTCTGGTGTAAACTGAATGCTATGACGTGCTTTTTTGTAGTAATGTATTCATTTGCATCATATTTTGCTTGCAGCCCTTTCAAGATCTGCCAGTAAATGTTCTGTTTGGACATTGATGGTGTTGGATCTCATTTCAAGTACCAGTAAATCTTGCAGTTGTCATACTGTCAGTTCCAAGCTGCATCAGCCAATGTTGAGCCTATGAACAATGAGAGCAAAGCAAATGATACAACTTAGGCTTTTCTCAGAAAACAAGGTATGTGAATGTGACAGTTATGATAGTTCGAACATGTTCTCATTCATTGTAATGATTGTAACTTTTCATGTGAATGGATCAGGGATTCCACACACATGATCTGTGGATCAGCAGTTGTTTATTCTTATGCATTTATTATTACATTTGACTATTGTAATAATAAATACGCAGAATAAAACAACTGCTGATCCATAGGTCATGTGTGTGGAATTATATCATGTAGTTGAAATAATGTGTGGAATTATATTGTATAATTGAAATAATCACCTGCCCTGTCCATATTGCTTAAAATGATACTCGCTCACATGTACAATGTATACATACGATCACAGGTATTCATTAATGCACATGATAGACTATTCTCATGTGGCATTTTATAACCCAGGTGTAAAGCCAGCAAATCAGTTTAATATTGTATGCATGAATGATGCATTTCCATATTCATTGTGCCGCTTAGCGTACTTTGCATGGATGCATCTTTTCGTGAATAAACTGTAATCCTAAACAGAGAAGTTGTGTTTTGGTATCTTCCATAATGGCAGGATTGCACTAAAATATGTCCTGGGCTGGCAAGATTTTATGGGGATATTTTCAGGTTCTTAGCCATTTTGGCAGAAGCAACATTCTGTGTATTTTTTCATCTTCCTGTATATAATCATGATTTGTGTTAAAGTTTGATATAAAATATAGCTAACCTTATGACACTATTATAGTTAATTTTGAATGGCAGGCCTTTAAGAAAGAAAAAGGGGTTTCAATAAGAAGATGCCTTTTAATCAAGAAGTTAGAAAACATTACAAGAGTGTGGTGAGTCTGACAGAGATTTGGGTTGGATCAGGACCTCCTGCTAGATCTGGGTGCTTATTGTGTATGGTGTTTTTTTTTGTTGTTTTTTGTTTTTGTTTTTTACATGCTGTCACTGAGTCTATGCTTTTGCAACATTTTTTTTTTTCTCAAGGTGTGACGATGGGAGTTGAGAGAGAGAACATGGTGGATTTTGTTATCCATAAATGCCTATGTGTGTGGACATAACGTGATAGGTTTTCTGCTCCATAAACGCCTAACTTCCATGTTTCTTACCGTCTGCTATCTTAAATTGATGGCCTAGATTAATGTTCAGGATCTACTTTCAGTGGTGCTTCTCACCTGTTTTGTGATGGTGGACCAGACTGCGCAACAAGTGCTTTGTATAGCCATAACTTCACTGATGAGTATACTATGCTTGCATTTGTTGTTGTGTGGATTTTTTCTTATTTCCTTACCAACCTGGCTGTTGGCTGCCTGTCTTTTGCAGAGCAGAGAATGTTAGATGCGTAGAGATAAAAAGCGGAAACATCACAGCGAGATGGCTGAAGGGCAGGAGATGGGCATGGTGAATGGAGAGGTTCACCGCATGGACGAGCGACCCGAGCATGGCATGAAAATCTTGCAGGGCCTCAACAAGCTGAAAACAGACAACATTCTCTGTGATGTCACTCTCATTGCTGAAGGTAACGAGTTCTTCCTCAGTCCACTGATATGATAGATTTTGATGTCTATGAAGCCTTTTTTCTGTAGTATCCTTTTCTAGTCTTGTTTGTTCCTCAGTCCACTGATATGACAGATTCTGATGTCTATGAAGCCTTTTTGGTAGTCACCTTTTCTAGTCATGCAAGGGAATGATATGCTCCATCAGTCCATGCCCCAACAATGAAGAAGTCTCTGTAGTTGATTTTTCTTTGCACTGCATGTATTGCCAATTCCTGTTTGTTTGTAAGTTCATAACTGTCAAGCTCCAAATATACAGACTCTTTGTGTACATTACCTTGCTCCATTTCCTTGATTTTGTCAATTTTCACTCATATTTTCATGTGGTGTATCAACCAGTCATGGCTAATGAATTTTTTTTTTTTTAATTCAGTGGGTGAGGGGTACATACCAGTGCACTTTCTAGCCTGCAAATGATTTCATAGACACCAGTTCATAAACAGCAGCTTCACAATATTCATGATCAGTGGAAAGCTGATAATAACCTTGCTGAGCTGATTCTGTGCGCCAACATTTGATTGTTTCATCATTTGACCCCATTTCATTTTTCCTCCAACTTTGGTTCAACAGTATTGAGATGATCCTGGTGGCATAAAAATCAACCAACAGTTACGGTGTCGAAACACAACCTACCCAATGAAGTTAATGAAAAACCTTTTGAGTTGAAATGCATCGCCATTGTCTGTTTCGGCTGGCTGTTGCAACTTCCAGTCATCCATCAGCATTGTTTGTTTGTTATCAAATAGAGTTGCAAATCATTTGAGCTTGCCCTTTGAAGGAGAAAAGAAGTTGATGAAAACCATATTCACAGATGCATGAGCGTGTCAGATAATTTCAAAACTTGGCCCTTCATTTTCAAAATGGAGCCCTCCTTTTCACCTCCATTTGGTCATTTGACTCTTGATTTCTCAAAACTAACTCATTGCAGTTGCACATTCTTTGAAGAACTTTTCCGTACTTAGGTGGATGGGGTGGGTTCTTGGGGAAGGAGGGAGTGTGACGATGGTTGGGATAAGGGGCAACGGATATTGATCTTTGGCTCTAATGGGCAATGGAATGATCTTCTTTGCTAATGGGCTTCCATTCTGACCTTCGCATTCAGATAAAATCAGAACTTTAGACACTACCATTTTAGCACACATCGCTTTAGACCATGTGACTGATTTTCATGAAGTGGAATATGTGGCTACAATTGTCAAGTTTTCTTCTCTAGACTTTCATAATGTGGAACATGTGGAAGCAGCTTTCAAGTTGTTCCTTTATTTTGACTCATGGAACTTGTGGCTGCAGCTCCCATGTTTTTCTTCATTATGGCTTTCATAAAATACAACATGTGGCCATAACTGTTAAATATTTTTTTCTTCATTATGACTTTCATGAAACTGAACATGACAATGACTGCAAGGCTCAAGCTTCATTACAAGTTTCATGAAATAGAACAATGCGGCTGAAACTCTTAAATTCTTTGTCATTACGGCTCATGAATATGGGACATGTGACTGCTACTCTGAAGTTCTTGGTACCCTTGAACTTTCACAATGAAAGGAACAGAAAGTGTCCAGGATTGTGCGTGTGTGTGTAACTTAAAGGAAAAAAAAATGCATGATGTTATTAATTTTTTTTTTTCAAATTTAAGGAAAAAGAATGTATTGTAAGATATATTTTCTCCTGCATTTAATTGTCTGTTTGACTGAAGTATAAAATGATGTAAATTATACTATTATGTATCTATGTCATAAACCATTGTTAGTATTTTTTTGTTCATTATTAGCTTTGCTTTAAACATAGAGATGAAGCATGCATGTGCTTCAGTATGAAGGAAGACAAAACTGTGTTCAGAATTTATGGACATAAAACAAAAACAAGAAAACTAGATTTGCTGCAGTTTGGAAAGGCTTTGGATTTGTTGCTTGACAGCGCTTCAAAAAGAAAAGTTTGTGAACATTTATTTGGGCTTTACTGTTAATGAAAATGTGCTCTGTTGTTGGCATCTGATTTTTTTTAAGGCTGGCTGCAAGTGATCTCAAGCTGGCCTCACCATCTTGAGACTACTCTTATTTTCTACTGAGACCCATGTCAGTAATTGGCCTTCGACAATTGAAAAGAACAGCATTGGAGTAGGGCTTCATGAATCTTGTGGGAAAGACATACAACTATGCAACTACGATTCAGGCACCACCCTTGAGTGGCAGGATAAACATTGCTTACTATTCGTGTGATAACAGATAAGAGAATTTAAAGTATATAGACAAGAGAATTTGAATTATAGCATGCTTCTTTGAATGGTTGGATAAGTGGTTTCAGGGAATAGTCAATGCACGTGTGTGTGCACACACTTACATGCACAGGCGCGCACACATGCGCATGCACACACACACACAACGCAACAACCTGAAAAACTTGCTGTATTATCTACTTAGGACTTTTCGATTTGTCGTTTTATCATATCACTACATGGATGTGTTCATTGAAATGTCTTCCACAAAGTGCTCTAAACAAGTCAAGATGTTTCATTTTTAACTGGCAGAAAAGCAGACAACAAAAGATGACAGAAATTATCAACCAATAAGAGAAATTTATTGGCTGCTGATTTTACCTTTATTAGGTTATGTGAAAAGTTGTCAAAGCGAAGCATTTATCAGGTATGTTTGACACTGCGTTTGGTATTAAAATTAATGAAAAGAAAAAGGAACAAAGTTGTCGTAGTTAGTTATACTTTCATACAAAACGTCACAAAGAAAAAAAACAAGTGTTTCTGATGCACTGAATCATCAGTGAATGTAAAAAGGATGCACTGCAGCACTGTCCAACAGGTCATGGGATGTTCTGAAACACTCCAGCTGAACATTTTTTAAACCTTGGTCTGAAATCCAACTCTAGTTTAAAATCACCAGTAGAAAAAAAAAAGTCACTTTCCACTGTTTATTAGAAGATACTTCCCGGTGTCCCTCACTTTTTCTTTTGGCTTATGTTTCTTCACAAGAACAATTCACTACTGTCTTGATTAAACCATGCAGCTGACAATGCATCGAGTTGAACACACCTGATAAATGCTTTGTTTTACATGACAACAGTGCATCAGTTGAACACACCTAATAAATGCTTTGTTTTACAACAGTGAATCTAGTTGACACACCTGATAAATGCTTTGTTTTACATGACAACAGTGCATCTAGTTGAACACACCTGATAAATGCTTTGTTTTACATGGCATTGAAATGGGAAGATGTTGTCTTACTGGGTTGCTCTGGATAGGAAAGGGAAGGAGAGATGACAGGGGGAGTGAGGGTGATTATCAAGACCTGATAGGAGTCATTACTGAAAATGAAAAAAGAAGTTTGAATACAAGAGATAATACAATCCCTTTTAATAAAGGCATGGACTCAAATTTGTGTGTGTGTTTATGTGTTCAGGGAATCGGTTTGCTGCCCACCGTGTAATCTTGGCCTCCTGCTCAGACTACTTCCGGTCTATGTTCACCAGTGGAATGAGAGAGAGTAACCAGAAGGAGATCGAGCTGAGGGGATCACTGCCAAAGGTCTGGAGAAGACTCTAGAAGTCATCTACACTTCCACCACCACACTGGATGGAGATGACATCTTCGATGTAATTGCTGCTGCTACCCATCTACAAGTCACGCCTGTCATAGAGTTTTGTGAGCGAAACTTTCTAAGCGGAATGACCACCTCCAACTTTTATGATTTCATCAACACAGCTAAGCTGTACAGCATGAACAATGCCCTCAAGCAGATAGATGTGTTCATTGCCAAGAACCTGATGCATATTGCCAAAGAGGGAACACTACAACTGCTTACCTACGACCAGATGTGGAGCTGCCTCAACAGTGAGAAACTATGTCTGCGCGAGATTGATATTTTCCACATCACCTGGGAGTGGCTGAGGCAGGATATACTCATGGGAGATCATGCCCCAGCATTGATGCGTTTGATCCGCTTCCCACTGATTAGCCCAGCGGATCTAGTGCATCATGTTCAGCGTGTGGATCTCATGATGTCCAATCCGGAGCTGCGACAGATGGTGCTGGCTGCCCTCAACTACCATGTGGTTCCCCACTCTCAGCCCCTGGTAACCACTCCTTCAACACGCCTCCGCTCCTTTGTCACGCGCCTGGTCAGCGTGGGTGGGCGGGAAATCCATCCCTACCCCCTGCCTGCATGATGAGATCCTGGTGTTTGACGCCAAGATCACCTCCAACAGCTGTTGAACCGACAGGAGATTGCTGCTCTGCCCTCTGCCCTCAGTCACATGCAGGTCCTGGTCTTCAACAACTTTCTGTATGTGCTTGGGGGATGCACCACGCAGTGCGCGCACGGGGAGTCTGCTGTCAATTCTGTGTTACGATATGACCCACGGTTTGACAGCTGGTTCCAGGTGTGCCCCATGATGAACAACGGGCCTATTTCTTTCTTCGCTGGCGCACTCAACAACAAGATCTATGCGGTGGGTGGCAAGTTTAAGGACGGAAGTCTGGCAACAGCAGAGTGTTACGACCCAGCCAACAATACATGGGAGTTGATTGCTTCCATGCCCATGTCTTACCATGCCCATGCAGGGGCTGTCTACGGCAACTACATCTACATCTCTGGTGGTTACAGTGGTAACCATTTCACTCCAGACATGCAACGCTATGATCCCCTCACAAACCAGTGGGAGGACATGGCAGCCATGTTGACTCCCCGTGGGTGGCATGTGATGTGCGCCACCCACGACAAACTGTTTGTCTTTGGAGGCTGCAACTTGAACGTCAACCAGCAGGCACAACCAGAGATGCAGTCGGAGTGCTATGACCCCTCCACAGACCAGTGGACGGTCATCGCTCCCTTGTCAGTGTCACACAAGGAGGCTTCATGTGTTGTGTACAATGACAATATCTACGTGCTTGGTGGCTACAACGTGCAGACCAAGACCCGGGCAGAAACTAGTGTCCAAATACGATATTTACACTGGCATCTGGGAAACTGTGGGTGCCCTGCCACGAAGCCTGACCGGAGTCGGGTATTGTACCATCAAACTTCCTTGCTACAGTCCTGAGGACCGGGATTGACACTCTGAAATGCTTCATGCAATAAAGACACTGCAGTTGGCTTCCCACACATGCTCTGCTCGTTTTGTTGGCAACAACATGAGCTTGTGATCAGATACAGCCCCTGTGACATATGCTGCTTGGACTTATCCATTGCTTAGATCAAGTGTGTTTTTTTTTTTCGGAACAGGTGAGAACAGATAGTCATTTTGTTATAAACTTTGGTTTTTAAAAAAGAAAGTGCTTGAGCACCTGATTTCATAAGGTACACCTCTTGCTTCCAAACAAACATTGTAATTGTTAGGCATCTATGTGACACATAGTGTGTGCGTGTGTGTGATGCACTATGTAGATGGCCTGTTTTTTCACAAAATTTCCGTTCAGATCTTTTCTTCTTTGTTTCAAACACTAAAAAACATAGTTCCTATTGCATATTTGAGTCTGATTTGTGAAATATGATGAAAAATTCTGCAGTGTGAACTGGAACATGTCAGTTATTCAGGAAAAAAAATAAAATTGTCATCTCTAACCTCTGTCTCAGTGAAGTTGATCTTTAAGGATAACAGTATAAGCTGTTGATGGAATAAGGCTAAATTAGGTGATGTTTAATAAATGGAATACATTGCCAAAAGTAACTGTGGTAGTGGACTCCTTCAAGTCAATAGTGCCACATGCTTAGGGACAAGTTGGACTTTGGCTAGTCATTGTAGTTAGGTCTAAGTAAGTAAGTTGCCCGTCTCTCTTAGAGTTCTACTGAATATTCACTTTTGAGTCACCTGAGGGGGAAAAAGAAGAAAAGAATGGGCACAATTCCCATCACAAGTCTTAAAAAATGAAGTTAAATGGGAGTTTTGAAGCAGTCATTTGACCTGCCTACCCTCACCCAACATTCTCCTGTCCAGTGTCCTGCAGCAGTACATTATCATCCAAACACAGCTTCATCAGTTCCCGCTTTTCTTGCTGTGATCTGTAGCAAGATTTTTAAAATGTTGTTAAACTTGAAGCTGAAAATGTTATGATCAAACCTAAGAGTTTGAAATAAATTCTGCAGATTTGGAGAACCTTGTTCACATAAGCCATGAGAAGTCACCAAAACGGCAAAGGTGGTTGGAATTATCCAGTGAGATCTTATGTTTCCTTCACGATTCAGTTTCGAAAAGACCATTATAAGAGAGTGTGAAAATTAAAACATTTTTTAAATAGTATAATATCATCTTTGATTAGAAGTGCAAAAGAGGAAGTCAAAAGTATTTTTCATCTAAGTTCAACACTAGCAGCATTGGCTGTCGTACAAAATCACTGACTGTGCACTAAATTAGAATCTGAACTATGGCTAAAATTTGAAAGAGAGAGAAAATATTACAAATGGATTAACAGTTTAAGACAGGGATTAACAATTTTGAGACTATGTTCTACTTCTAGCTGCAAACCCAGAAGGCCATTCATATTGTAATGTTAGATTTTGGGATGCTACACTTACCAGTTTTAGATTTTCTCCAGAGTCTTTTGATGGTCTATTGAAAGGTGATGACACTATAGTATGCTTTAATTCGTTTGCATTGTCAGGGCATCTCACTAAGGTCAGGGGTATTGTGCCTGTAATACAGTTCAAGTTACTTTATACTGAAGTAGTCTCTAGACCTTCACACTTCTATCACGCTTTGATGTTTTTAAGTATCAACACTGTCATTATAAGCAGGACAAAGGCAAACTAAATGTGTTTTCCTCTGTTGACACACACTTTGGCGATACAATTTCAAGACCTTTGTGGCAGTTGAACCAAACTGTCGCTCTGGAGAGTAACACTTGCTGTAGAATCAAATATTACTCATATAATAAATGTTGATTATTTTTTAATGATTTTATGAAAGCATTTGACCAGAACCTGAATTTAAAAGTATGAGTTAAAGTGTTTGTTTATCAAGTGGATCATCTGATGACATGGTTTGAATAAAGACTGCGATGTTGTGAGACGTTAATGCAATTAACAAGTTAAGAACATATCCCAGGAACTTTACAAAGCCTGTTAAGAAAAAAAAGAAATGTAGTAGTGTATGTTGTTAAAGAAAGAACCACACAATGATCAACTGCAGTGATTGAAACAAGTCTCAAGTTCTTGTGATTGCAGAGTAGACTACTTGAGGTGAATAATCAATGTGCTTTGTTGGCTATTCGGCAAGCTATTCAACAAAGTGATTAAACTTTGAATCAATGATCTGTAGCATTGCACTGTTTCTGTGGGTCTCATGCTTTCAAAGTCTGTATACAGTCATTCAGAAACAATTATATTAGTTATGTCTGTCTGTCTGTCTTTCTCTTCCACCATCACCCCCCCCCCCCCCCACCCCCCCCAACCCCCACTGCCCTTTCTCTCTCTATCTCTCTCTCTCTCTCTCTCTCTCTCTCTCTCTCTCTCTCTCTCTCACAGTCACTTACACGGGTGCACACACACACACAAACACACACACACACACGCACACACACACACACACACACACACTCACATACAGAGTATCACTTGTTTTCATCACTGATGTATAATGCGCAGATCTCTCCACCTCCTGGCTCTCTAGATAATTTTCAGATAATAAGAATTAGTTGATTCAGTACTAAATATATTATTTGAAACATGCAAAATTAAGCTCCCTGTGCAGCAGGTTTCAATCCTTTAGGGTTTTTTTTTTTTTGGGGGGGGGGGGTTTTGTCATTTTGTTTTGAAGAAGGGGGAGGGAAGAGTCTTTTTTGTTTGTTCCTTGTACTTTCAGTGAGTAAATATCTGTCTGGGTATGTTTTGTTTACTCCCAATAGAGTCCCATTGATCCAGTCAGTTGTCTTGGAGGCAAATTTGTTTTAAGAGGGTTGTCGGACTAAATTACAAGTTATTCACTTACTGTAAGCTGCTGAGATATTTTGTAACATTTGTATGTTTTTTTGTTAATCTCTCTCTTTCTCCCTGTGTTTTTGTGTGTGTGTGTGTGTGTGTGTGTGTGTGTGTGTGTGTGTGTGTGTGTGTGTGAGGTATGGAGGGTTTAAACATCTACCAAGTGTATGAATATGTCCATTTCAGTACGTGTGTTCACATATTTTGTTTTTAAACAGTAACACAATCAGGGCTCTCAGTGTGATTGAGAAATCAAAGTTCTATTTATTTGCTACTAGACTAGAAATTTTAGGATTCCACAATGATCTAGTGAACTGTTTTGTCAGGAAAGTGAGACCAGGTATTGAGGTAATGGTGTGATATATCATGGTGTGATGTTGACTTTCTTTAAAGTGGTAGATTGTTGCCAACAGTCTTGCGTATATCAATTACATGAAAATACAGGCAGTTGAATTATTTTCTCTCGCTGTTTGACACAGGATACTTGCTTTATTGTTGTCATGGATACACATTGCTTGAACACACACAAGATTGCGCACTTACTCTTTGAGAAAGAACTTTTTGCAGAATGAATTATATAAATCTGAGAACGAATTTTTTTGCAGGATGAAGAATGTATTCTGAATTCACTCTTTTAAAAAGCTATTACTTGATGGAGGCTGCTGTGATTTT
Source organism: Conus betulinus (assembly GCA_016801955.1). NCBI lineage: Eukaryota > Metazoa > Mollusca > Gastropoda > Neogastropoda > Conidae > Conus > Conus betulinus. The sequence goes on from JADBJO010000929.1 coordinate 323,742, forward strand.
GTGTAATGGCTTTCAGTGTAAGTATTCACCTTTGACTTAACTTTTACTAAGTGATGCAAAACTTCTTTTAGAAAAAAAAAAAAAGAACAATAGCATCTTGATTAGTTTGTAGTTTATTATTTTTAACGCTGTTTGTACAGCGTCAGTGATGGGCATGTTTCACGCATTCATACTTTAAAAGAATGATGGGCATGTTTTATCATGCGTACTTTAGAGAGGAAACTTACTAAGTTTATAGGTACCTCATTTGATTTTACAATTTTCTTCTCGTTATGCAGCAGTTTATCTAAGCCTGAAAAAAAAAAAAGAAAATAGTAACTGAACAGTTCACTCACTTGATCCCAGGTATGAAATAATTTGTGCCACCTTTAGCTAACTCACCATAGGCCTGATGTAAGTATTCTCATGAATACCAGAGCACTATTCCAGTTTGATGATGTACCCTTACTTTGCTTATTTGTTTTCTGAGCTGAATGTTTACGATGGGAATACCCTTGAAATATGCACTCCTTTTAAACATTCAAGTGTCACATCCAAAGTTTTTATTACACAACTTCTTGTAGTACTGGTCCTAGAAATATTTTAAGTAGAACATGTGTGGTTGTAGAGAAGATAGGATTGAAATGTTGCTGTCTTGTTCCAATTTAAAACAACAATCCCTTTTCTTCTTTTTTTTTTTTTTTTTTTGCCCCCTCACATGCTTGTTTCAGTATCCAAAACTTCATGGTTTTCTGTCTAGGGTTTGTGTAAATCCTTATCAGTCAAAATGATTGGAAGTAAAATAATATTGATAAGAAAAATGTAATTTAGTCACGAGGTTGCAGGGATGATTTTACCACCAATTTATGTTTCATTAATAATTTTATCACATAAACAATAGTCTTTATGTTGACTGGATTTTTTTTTTCCATACAAGGTGATAAAGCGCTTTGTGTGCTACCACATTTAGTGCGAGACCTGAAGGTATTGGTAGCCAGAATCTTAACAAAAGTGGGTATTTAGTTCTTCAGCATGTTGTTCAGAAAATACACAGCCAATGGTTGTATATGTGTGCGTGTGTGTGTGTGTGCGCACGTGTGGCTACAACTGCCAAACTTCTAGGAATTAACTGTCTTCACACCATCAAATTCAAAGACATAAAAATTGCACATTTTGTTAGTCAGCTATTAATTCTTTGACTTGGCCACACAATCGCAGTAGAAGAGCCAAAATCTCCTAGAGTAGTCTTCCTTGAAACTTCCTATGTAACTGTGTTGAACGAAGGGAGAAAATTGGCAGCAAAACTTTAAGATAAAAAAGAGCACCGATTATATGGCTGTGGGATGAATGAATCAAGAAGAAGACCTGTCTGAATTATAGATTTTGTGGATGAAGAATTGAAAAGAAAGGTGTGTATGCAATTAGAAATTCAAGCACTTGTCCAGAAAATTAATCTGAGGCATATTGGACAGCAAACACAATGAAATCAAGGTTAATTAGCTCACGAAAGTTCTATCAGTTTTTTCTTGTGTACAAGAGAAAATAGGCATGTTTGTGTTCAACAGCAACAGGATATTCATAACTATACAATGTCAAAGGTTGAGTTTAATTCAAGCATTGTTTTTGATCTCTTGCAAAGATCTGGCTGGTAGAGCTTGCGTTGTGCCCAGTGAGTAGCAGAGTAGTGTGTGCGTGAATGATTTGCCTGTGAATGCGCACATATGTCGTGGTTTTAATACTTTTATTGGCCGATCGGTTATATGATATGTAATGTAGTGTTGTATCCATAGCTGAGAAAAATCTGCAGACAGAAGTACAGCTGTGTGTATTGCAGAAATAAATCCAACCAAAGTTCTCACCTCCTGGCGTCATACAGTCCTGTACCATGCCTAACTCTTGTAAGCTCTCACCAGTCTGCTAGCTCTAGATAACTTTTTTTTGTTGTCACATTTGTTCAGTCCCCTCTTTTTTCAGTTCTCAGTTCACTCCAAAACTTTTACAATTGGATGACTGCACAAATGTCATTTTGTTATGATATCTTTCATTTAGTATATCTTTCAGTTTCATAATTGGACAACAGCAAAGTTATCATTTTGGTTTACATTGTATTTTCCATCTCACCATGTCGCAATTTAAGAGTTTTGTAACTGCACACCAATGACCAATGCCCAGTCTTGGCCACTTTAAGAAGGTTAGATTTAAAAAAAAAAAAAAAAAAAAAACAAAGAAACAAATAAAGAAAAAAAAACAAAGTCGAGGCTTTGTTGCAAGTAAATTTTACTATTATCAGTTTACTCCAAAAATGTACTGTTCTGATGTTTCTGCATTGCTCAGATTTTCTTGATAATCTATAGATGCCGGCGAGTCAAAAGCTAGAAAGTGAGCTGCTTGCCTTAAGTTACAGGGCTTATTTCAGCGTGTCAGGATTCATTGAATATTAGTCAATCAAAAAAAAAAAAATAGAATGGCTTCTTCACTTTGAGGATAAAAAGTCATTTTCAGCATTACTCTTTCTCTTTGTGTCTTTTGTTTTGGGAAGGGTGGGGCATTGGCTGTGTGCGTGTGTTTTTTTTTTTTTTTATCATGCAATTGTGTGCGAGTAATCATAAAAGTAAATTCCTATAAATTCTCAAGTTTAATTTTTAAACCAGGAAAACATCAGCAAGTCTTGTGAGAATGTTTGATAGAATATGAGTGTGAATAAATGTCTGATACCATCCATGGCATTGTATTGATTTGTTAATTCCATCTCTGTGTGTGTGTGTGTGTGCGTGTGTGTGTGTGTGTGTGTGTGTGTGTGTGTGTGTGTGTGTGTGAATTCTTAATATTAGATTTTGTTCTTTGCAGCTTCTTGTTTTTGTTGTTTCGATTTTAAGATACTGTGTCTGTTGATGTGTGAAATATTCACCTTGCAAGGATTCATCCAGTAAGTGCGTCAGTATCTGTCCATCTCTAAGAATACAAGTATGGTACAGCAGCGAATATTAAGTTTCATTGTGTCAAAATCAGACCATTTATCATATGCCAATTCATTAAGCAGAGATATGGCTATAAACAAATATTACTAAGACAGACCGCAAGTTAACTGGTCTCACTATCCCTCACATTGATATGAAACCCAAAGTTCAAGCTTGCTTCAGACTTCTGGCAAATGGGCTGAAAGATACAGATGACAAGCCCTTTCAGATCCTTCCAAATCTTTACCATCTGCCACTGGTAGCCTTACATCTAAAATGGTTTTGTGCAGATTATGCAATGGGCACTCATTTTTGCACACATTCATATCTTTAAAAAGATGAAGAAGCTGCATGGTGCATTCCATGTGATGTAGTACTGTTCTGCATATTCTTGAAGTGTTGGAATTGCATGATGTCAGACGCAAACGCTTTTTACAGCAGAGTTCATGAAAATCCTGTTTAGATGTCCACCAGTTGTAATTTTTTAATTTCCTGGAGGTAAATATTTTTCATTTGATCTAAAATCTTACAATAATTTTTAAATGAATTTTAAATGCTGTGAAACATCTGGTTCATTGAAATCTTTTCTTTTTTTTAAATTCTTTTTTTTTAATACAACTATGTAATTCAGTATAAGAATTTGGCTTTAAAAAGGCGACACCCTCACGTTGTCCTTCCAAGGCTGACTAGGCTACAAACATGAACTGAATCTATGGTGTAAAGCATCATGGATGTTACATCAAAACATTACATCACGCTTATAAATGCCTTTGAATACTTTGATGAACTGGGAAAAAGGAGTTAATGCCAAATTACCTGACGGAAATCTGTGGGATGAACTTTTCACAGAGATGTGGCACACAGAACTTCTTTGCCTAAATGGCAGAGACAGTAGCAAAAATCATGGCAAAGGAAGAGAGAGACTGGAAGACAAAGAGGATTGGTACTGGAATAGTGGAATGATACAGGGCAAGAGAGAAGGGGGGGGGGGGGGGGTGTTAAATGGAAACAGTGGGGTGATGGCCATAGGGCAGTGAAGAAATAACTGGTCAGCAAATTCTCAGAATTGAGAGCTTTGATACATGTGTCATCTGCCAGCGCCAACTGTCAGCAACAGTCACTTTCACAAGTGTTGTTTATCTACCTACCCCATCTCCTTCCCCATCCACCCTGTACCTTTAATCCTGCTGTTGCAGTTATTCACTACATGCTATTCAGACAGACAAACTGCCTCTCTTGCATACATTCATATGTATTGCTATTTATTAGGTAGGGGGGGTCATCCTCTGTGTGAATGTGTTAATGATGCATAACTTAAAGACCAAAAACTGAACCTGTTTTATCTGCTTTTCTGTACATTTTTTTATTTTATTTTACTAGGCTTTGTCAATGATGGCTGGAGTATAGGCATAATACACATGTAGTAAAATTTAAGATTCCTTTGTGCATATATGACATATACAACACACTCCTTTATTCAGAAAAATACCTGGTATTGCCTTCCCATGCATACACATTGCACTGAAGTCCATTGTGCATTTTGTCCAACAACTTTAATGTACCCAATGACTATCTGTATAAAAATTTCAAGAAAAATACATCTCCAGCAAAAAAGCATGAACCATAAAAATGCAGGGAGGAAAAAGATGGGAGAAAAAAAAAAGCCCTGGCTTAAAGCTATTAACTGTTCCTCCTTTTCGTTTCTCCTTTCACTTGGTAACACTGAAGAAAGAAAAAAAAAAAAAAAGAAAAGAAAAATGAAATCAACACCCCATACTAAACAACAGCAACGTTCACAATAAAAAAACCAGTAATCTTTTTGAAGGTGGAACTGACAGACTGCCGGTGGAATGGTAACGGTCTCCAACTGTAAGTGAACAATGGATTGCCGGTGAACCTAGATGATGGACTGTCGTTGAATCCTAAATGGCAGCACCTTGTTATAAAAAAAAAAAAAAGCATGCATCAGCTAAATTTCAAATCACTTTCTTTGAACTTGAACTACACTTTGAAACATCTTATATCAGATTACTTGCCTAAATGGACATGAAAACTGATGAATGAGAAATGTATACCTCAATTAGATAGAAATTCACATATGCTGATAGTATCAGTGATATTCTAAGATGAACATTTTTTTGACACTATATCTGATGATGTTCCAAAGCTGTATATTTACAACATTCAAACGTTCAAATTGTAAGACTTAAAGTTTTCATTACAAAAAATTGTGAATTCTTTTATGCCAGCCTCACACACATTCTCACCTTGTTGAACAAGTCCAACAACATATCAAAGGTGTGCTGTCACACCAATTGTACCCGAGCAATGCACCCTGATCAAAGCACAGCAAGTGGCTTTATCATTAACAAATTATAGATTTGAACAATCTGAGTAAGTACAACCGAGTTTTATTGGAAGTTCCAAAGACAATACAAGACTGCCAGTGAAAACCCAAATACCACCATGTCAAATATTTAAAAAATCCCAACAAGTCTGGGAGGTGGGGAAAAAAATGGGGGAGGGGGGAGTAAGCATGGAACAAGCAGAACAGAATGGGCAAAATTACATTCTTTAAAATAAAATCTCTATATTCAGCACACGCCCTGTAACACCACCATGCCAAAGAAAAGGGAATGCAATCAAACCTTCACAACAACAACAAAAAAAGTAACAGAAAACAGAACAGTTACAATCTTATTTGTTTGTTTGTTTGTTATTGAATACCTGAACCCAGACCCATCAGCCTTACGAAAAGCACTATTCGATCAAAACTCAGAAAGAAACAAACAAAAAAGGGCGCACAAGTACAATCAGTTTACTCATAAAACACCAAAACCCAGAACATGCCAAGTCGTTCAAAGTATGAAAAGTAACACACGCATTGTGATACTACGCATTAACATGAATGATATGAAAGCATAAACAGATCACAGAATCGGTGAAAAATCTACACTATCCAGAGTACGCACAAATAATTGAAGACAACAGAGCAAAATATTTGTTGCAAGCATTCCTTGGGCAGAGCGTAGATCTCGTGTGACAACTATAATAAAAGCATTACCCAAGTACTAATCAAAAATTTGAAAATGGTTTTTTCTTGTACATAGAACTCGTAAAACTAAACAGAGTAGGTCTAAATTCTAAGCCAGAGGACAATGAAAGGGAAGCCTCTCCACACAAAATGCCCAGAAATCAATAACAGTCAAGTCTTAAATGGAAATGAGTCCATAAAAAAACTGGAAATCCAACTCAAACCATCTACAAATATCTGCTTCAGAACAGGAAAATCACTAAGGTTTATTGGGGAAAAACAAAGAAGAAAAACTGACCTATTTGTGATATTCTATTTCTGTAACATTAATAAAGAGATGGAGTTATCATTTGGAAGGTTTTCACAGGTTATGGCGTTCCACCATAAAACAACCCCTGGAGTCTGTTCTGAACAAATCAAAGGCTTAGCATTTCCCATCCATGTGCTCACTGCTAGATAGGAAAAACACTGTACTGGTATTCATGATGAATCAGAAAACAAAGACTTGTGCCCATAGCTGCCAAGAGATATTTCATGCAGACAGCAGCATAGTAAATCAAAATGATGAAATCTTTTTGTTGTTTACTAGCTGTGCCCTATCAGTGGTATTATCCACATGTCACCTATTCCTGCTCCCCACACATCCACTCCCAGCAACAGTAGTTCTCTGGTAGCCCCACCACTGCAGTCCCTCAAACAAAATCAACTGATCATAAGGCAACCCACCAGAGGAGAAACTGCACTGCTGCTGTGTCACTTCTGAGATGTCCAGTAATACCTATTCTGAATGTGAACAGGACTCCACGTACATAAGGTCTTTATTGAAAAAACAAAACCCAACTGCTTCGCCACAGAGTCAGTGTGATCAAGTGACCCTTTCAGGGGCACCATCATATCTATTCAACAACAGTTCCTGTGAAATTGATACCAGTGACTTTGACACAAACTTGGCAAGACTTAAAACATAGAGAGGAAATATAACCTCTAGTTACTGAGGCAGCAGGGCATGAAGGGTCAAAATATCTTGAGATATGTTTTATGTTGCTCACCAAAGATGATGTGTTCCATTCTCACCTGACACGACACAACAAGGTTGTACTCTTCACTTCTTTTCATGATCTCAGCATTAACCAGGCCAGACGGATAGGAACACCTGCAGTGCTGGTCAGAAAATTCGAGCAACACTCTCAATTGTATTTATTAATGGATGAATCTTATCATCAAGCAGAAAAACCTTTCAATATAAAGTCCCCATTAATATTTTCATGATGTTTACTACATTAGTGCATAGCATTTGCTATTCTTTTGAATAATATGCACCTCAGTCCATCACTATACACCTCGGTGACACACTGCATGAACTCTTTTCAATATTTACTGTATGGCACAAATCAAAAATGTTAACAAGATTATTACTGTACATGAACATAAAAACTAAAGAACATGCTATGAAAAAAAGTAAATGTTCTTTTTTCAAACTGACCCATAGAATTGCAGCAACAACAACAGAATGGTCGAAGATTATTTATCAAAATCAGGATTGTGTATATGATTATGAAACCAACGTTTGATCTTCGTGTGCATGAGAGCATTTCCCTGTCTGTGTCGTTACAGTAATACTTTTTTTTTTCCTCATCAGTCATATTCTGCTGTCCCAATTTCCAATTCATGCATCATTAATAGCACATTTAACCACCCCGACCACAGTCAGAAAAATGGTAAGAGCTTCGTTATGACATAGAGAAGCCTACAGAGGATAGAAAAGGTAGCATGTCAGAAAACATTTTTTCACTTGGTATGCACTGGTACTATTAACACATATTTCAAGTTAAAGATAACAGCAACATAGGAGGCCCAAGCCTGAGATTCATCAACAGCATAAACATTAACAGTATACTGTACACCAAATTCTAAGATCAATTCCCAGACTTAAACTTAAATCATATTCTGGCTCTACCTCTACATCATAATTACAACAAAAAGAAGATGAAAGAATTATTTCAATATTGTTCATGAAATGTAAATACAACTGGTGGTTCCATCAATGTTTTCTTTTTTGTTTTTTTTTTTTTTTTTTTTTTTCTATAAATCAGTTGCATCAATCAATTGTACAACCACATTCTCTTGCGATAAAATAGTCATCACCTCTTTACCATGTATTCCTCTGTATGTGCGTGTGTGTGTTTGTGTATGTGTGTGTGTGTGTGTGTATTTGTGTATGTGTGTGTGTGTGTGTGTGTGCTGCTGTCCCATTATCCAAACCACTCCATTGGAATTAGCCCCACGCTCATTATTCTGGCTCCCCATCCAATGCCACACTATGGTTTGTTCTGCCACAGAATTGGCACCAACAATCCACAAGCAGCAGTTAATGCCAAGTCATCATGAGACAAGCACAAGAGGAGACAGTGCGCTGCTGCCGAGTCACTTCAGTGGCATCAGTGGTGAATGCTCTGATCCAACATATGTAGCACACAACCTACTGAGTTCCCTCTCTTCTGACCACTCTTGCTTAGTTGCTGAGCGAGCATGAATAGGTGTTTCCCTCCAGAGGGCCCCACCATGTCTGTCTCAACAACAATCCCCACGAACTTGCTGATGCAAGCAACATCGACACAAAGGGCACAGAGGTGAGCACCAAGAGCCTAGACATGGAGAGGAAATCGGAACTGCCGTTACCATGAAAAGCAGGTTATAAAGGGTCACAACATTTGACACATTTTTTTTTAATGCCAATCAGTGAAGATAAGGAGGATGACGATGATGCTGTGGAGTTCTTTCCTGGTCTGTGACTACATGACTGGGCTGAACTCTACACTTGCTTTCATGAAACATCCCGGCGCCAAACAGCCTCTCCAGATATGTATAGAAACCTGCAGTGTCGGTCAGGGAATTTATGCAAATTATGAAGTGCAAGAATTAATCAATGAAATTCAATTGCGTCATTCCAGGCTTCACAGTTGAGTCCTTAGCAAACTCAACTCTGGGTGGGAGCCAGTCCGAGCCAAGAAATCCCACAAATAATTTGGTTCTAATGGGTATCAAACCTAAGACCTCCCAGTCTGGAATGTGCAAAACTTACCGCTGCACTAAGCAGCTGTTTATATTTTGCATGTGGTAGATAATGTATTCGATACATCTTTTACGCCATGGATGCTAAAGAAGTCCCCGAGCGTCCATTGTTTGGTTGATCATTTTATTCATTTTGTACATGTTCTCAGACCCTGGAGCATTTATCAATATTTAAATGAATAAAGAATAATAAACAAATATATCATTTAGCTCTGTCTCAAGACTACTGAGATTACAAACTTCTAGATGAAGTGGTTCAAACAATGATCTCAATATATTAGAAAGAATGTCTCTAAAGACTTGGCATTATTGTATGACCATGACCTTGGGGGTAAGGCTGTTCGAATGGAATGTCTTTCAATGTTTCAAATCATTCAAGCACACACACACACACACACACACACACACACACACACACACACACACACACACATATGCAAACACACACACACACACACACACACACACACACACACACACACACACACACACACACTCACACACTCAAGACATGCCTTTCAACAGCTGATAAAGGAAAAAAAGAAACAAAGACAGCATACCTCAGAGAGAAGGTCCATCTACTTCCTGCCAATTTCAATTATGAACTGATGAACAGCAGATTAGGAGAGTCTATAATTCTCTAAGGATCACCAGTTTCAGATTTAATTGTCCAAAACCAAAGCCAATGCAGAAAAATAGGTTCATGGAAACCAAGTACACTAATGGAAGGAAACAAAACAGAAAAATTTGAATGATGTTCCAACAAGAGTGTCCACCATAGATCATGCTATGTATCTGTCCAGCTACCTCTACCTACAAGTGCTGTCAAGTGTTGCAAAGATAACTTGGTGACTGGTACCAGCAAAAAAAAAAAAAAAAAAAAAATCCAGACAAATCAGAACCCTGTAATGTGGAGAGAGAAAATTGTGCTCTTGTCCTGATCAGCAAATGAACACCAGATAACACAGAATTTTGTAATGTCATATTTACACACACAAACATGAGACAGAGAGAGACTCACCATGGATAAATTGGCAACAATGTTGATGGTAATTGATGGTAACAGTTTCACTCCAACACTATCACATCCGGGGGAAAAAAATTTTCTTACAACTCATTTTATCCCAACTCCAACCAAAGATTTCTGTCAGTATGTATACTTTTCAAAACAATATTTTACATGCTATGGCCAGTTATTGCTCTCGCTGTGCGCATAGAATGCATATGAACGATCTTCAGGTATGAATGAAATTTTATATGTTAAAAAGGTTCTGCCTTGTCATCCCTACAATGTCAAAACAAATGAACACACACATTTCATCTGCATGCGTGCACACACACACACACACACACACACACACACACACACACACACACACACACACACAAATGTTATATGTAGATGCATAGGTACACACAACCACACACACACACACACACACACACACACACACACACACACACACTTTTTCACACAAATTTATCCCTTCGTATAACAGCATAATGTATTTTTCTGCAAAATAAGTATGCAAGTCACATCCGCCAAAGCTTTATGAAAAATTAGAAAAAATCAACTCATTAGCCGCCATTTTATTGATAAGCCGAAAGAAAATACAGTGAAAACTAATGATTCAAGAGAATGGTGAAACACAGCGACCACAAACCCTGCGTATTCTAATGAAAGTCATAAAATGGTCAATAAACAGGAAATGGCAATAATACAATGCAGAGATAAATCAATGTATCAGTCTCATTCATTGTCAATAGGAATATGTTAATTTTGAAGTATCATATGTTAACTCAATTTATGCTCTCGGCAACAAATTCCCACTACGTCTGGCAAGCTGAAGCAAACATCAGACAAACTGGAGCTGACTGGCTTTTAATAGCCATGAAACACTCCAGTGAAGGACTTGACAAAAAATGCCTGACTGACAGTTGTCAAGAGGGAGGGGTCATACATGGGATGAGTAAGAGAGCAGAGTCACTCAGATTGGCCATCAAGAAAAGGTGCAAGAATAGAGTCAGTTTGTGGAATGGTGGGGAAAATAAGGGAGTGATCATGCCAGTGCATGCTTCTAGGCAAAGTCTCGCTGGTTCTTGAGTACACATACAACCAGGTTCTACAGAACTATGCATCAAAGGCTCGGCAGCATGTTTCCTTGATGGTGCGTTGCTGGCAAGCGTCTGATCAAGTTGAATCAACCTTTAACAACTGCGAATGATCCTCTTTTTCTGTACTGCACATGCATGAATCATCAGTGTGGACAGAGTAGGCAACAATTTCAAATATCAGTACTCAATCTGTCCACTCAGTTCTAGATTATAGGAGAGCCATCATGGTCAGCAGAGAAAAGTATTGGAAAAATCCACAAGTAAGTGGCTATCATTATAAACCCACAGAGTACGAGTCAAAAAAAAAAAATGGCAGCTTATATCCCATAAAGTAGTGTATACATTACTAGCACCACAAAAAATAATAGAATGGAATATATATACATAAAACACCCTGAATTTAGGAGAAAAAAAAAACTTATTTCATGTAGCAGCATTCTTCATTATGTGCGCACCAATGCCAATAAAACACAACCCACAACTCCCCCTCAACCAAATATGAATTCAAGATGTCAAGTCCACAGGAAACATCATAAATAAAAGTATAAGCCAATCACATAATGACCCTTCCTGTTTTCATGCTGGTCAGTTTTTTCCAGGGATGAACTTCATTGACCATCCATTTTTGCTCAGAGGAGTCGGGATCGCAGGTCACAAGATGCAGTTTTTCGTCAGACCCGGCTTCTACGCACTTGTTGAGGGATGTGTGTTTTAGGTGTCTGGTCACCTGCAATAATCACCACAGTGTAACGTGTATGGTAGTAACAGTTTGTAAAAAGGACCCACTCCTCCTAGCATTCTCCTCCTCTCCCCAAATGACATTTCTTGTGTTAATTACACATACTTTCTCGCTTAATTAAGGAAGTAGCATCCAGCTTTACTAGAAACATTCTTTTATATACGCATGTGTGTGTATGTGCATGTGAGAGAGAGAGAGAGAGAGAAAGAGAGGGTGAGAGTGAAAGTGCATGTGTGTGTGTGTGTGTGTGTGTGTGTGTGTGTGTGTGAGGGAGGGAGAGAGACAGAGAGAGAGAGAGAAAGAGAGAGACTGTGTGTGTGTTTATGTGTGCGTGCATTTCCTGTCTTGCCTCTTCAGCAGCATTGCTTCAACATCCCTCAATTAAGCTTGCTTGATGTATGAGCTGAATTTCATATACTTAATCGATAAATCTCTGAGCCTGGCTGACTGGGGTATACAATGTTCACCCAGTCACAGCAGCATCAGCACCAGCAGTTCTCAGGAAGCAAACAGTATCAGGACATCCTGAGGCAACCCACACAAGGGTCTGCACTGCAGCTCAATTACTCCAGTGGAGTTCAGCGTTGATTTTCTGAATCAACCCACAGTGAATACTACTTACATGGCCCCTCACCGATGATGATAATTGCTTTAGAGAGAGATACACCTCCAGACAGCACCACTGCAGTCATCCAACAAGTCCCCAAGAACTATCCAACACCAAAGCCTTTCAAACAATCTCACCATAAGCACAGATATGGAGAGGAAATCAGAACGGTTTCCATGAAAACATGACAAGCAGAGCTACAGAATTTGAGACCTTTTTTTTGAATGAGGATGGGGAAGATGAGGCAATGAAGTTTTGTTAAGAGGCAACATAACAGGACTGTATTTTGCTTCCCTTTTATTATTAATTTCCATCATCAACCAGGCCCCAGAAATACATATACCTTCATTGTTGGTCACATAATTTGAGCAACATGCTCAGAGACCAATCTTTTAAGTACATGAAATTTGATTGTCCGATATTTGTCTTCCCATGTATGCCCATAGGACACTAAACAACTGGGGAGAAGCCAACCTGGACTGAAATTTCCCACAAATATATTCCTCTTATGGGACTTAAACCCTCAACCTTCCACGCCACAACCTACTACACTATCCACTGCATCACAGCAGCTGACACATTTTTCATTGCTGGGGTTGACTTGTCTAGCACCAAATATTTCTCAATTAAAAGAAAAAGAACTAGCTGCTATGATAAATGGTTGGCACTGCAGACTTGCAGACTCGGAGTCATGGTTCTGATTCCTATCAAAGTCATGTATTTGCCCGATTTTTCATCCCATGTCAGTTCCTGTCCCGACCTGAACATGCTGTGGACTAAAACAAGAAGACTGGAACCACGCAGCTGAGTTTCATCCATAAATTACCGGACCAAAACTTTGGTGACCATATTCTTAGGCCTAGTTGACTGGAACACACATTATAAAAGGGAGTGTACAGTGCAGCCCTGCACTGTAGTGTCTGACCAGAATGGACTTCCATAGCATCATCTTCATCATCTGCTAAGCCTTCCTCTCATGGTACCCTCACTTTTGATTTCTTCTCCATGTCTGTGTCTGAAGTGTGTTCATTAAAGTCATCAGTATCAGCAAGTTTGTGGGCACTATCCCTTTTTTTTTTATTTTGCACTGTTACTCTTTTTTTTTTATTAGGCAGTTTGACTGGACAGGTATGACTGCACCCTCTAGTAAAGGACACTCCCTCATGCTGGCTCCATGACTAAGCAATTACTGTCACACCCAGAGGGCTCAGAAGGACTGTCTTTCATATACTGGAAAAGAGGAGACACCACAACCAAGCTGACTCAGCAGTGCAGCAGTGTCTGCTTGGGGTTGATTGCCTCATGACTTGATACTAACTACTCCCGTTAGACTGCCGATGCTGGTGCTGTAATGGCATACACTGGGTGTGGTTGTATATGGAGAATCTGGAGTAAGTTGCGCAGGAGAAAGTCCGTGAGGAGGCAGAGATGGGGAAAAACAACAACAACAACACAACACACACACACACACACACACACACACACCAGTCTATCCTCCCCTCTTCCCCTCTCTTTCTTTCTCTCTCCTTTTGTCTCACAAATGGCAGTACAGACTTCAAATATGTGCCAACTCTCTCCTCTAACCCCCCCCCCCCCCCCCCACCCCCCACCCCACGCACACACATCTGACTCTCTGCTTGATAATTCTAATGTGTTTCACACAGTTTGTAGAGAACATCAGTCTGAAAATAATCACACTTACATGAGCAAGACAAATCAGACTGTAATACCCTGAAGGAGGGGAAAACACACACACACACACACACACACACACACACATGCACGCACACACACACTCAGGAAACATGTTCGACAAGATAGGCCTGGATCTGAAACAAGGAAAAAATAGTGACACAAGAAGTGATAGAAAGCATACTGAACAGCAAAATGACCAGAGGAGAGAAAAACTAAACAAATTTTAAAAACCAACCAGACAGCATGAAAAATGTGTACTTATGGCAACATGGGCAGAACTGATTTAAGCACTGGCAGCATAACTCACCAAATCATAGTCCCAAGGCCCTGTGGGTTGTATCTCACAGTACTGTATGTGCAAGGTGTCTCCATTAGGGGCATCAAGGCACCGCTCCCCCATCCCTATCTGTCCTTTGGTATTGATGCGGAACAACTGTGACACACACAAAGATGTATAGCTATTTCCCTGGATTTCTGGATAAGTGCACTTTAGAAAATTGATTGTTGTTTTAATCACTCTGACTTTAAAAGATGATGAAAAGATTTAATATTCAAGATATGGGTATGCCTCGTGACCTTTGCTTGCCTTATAAATGTCAAATTAGACCAGGTCCACATTCTTACAAAAAACAAACAAGATCACATTCTCTGTCATTCTTAATCTTTTTGTGTATTGTGTAAGCTTGGTGCACAAGAAGTAGGCTGGGTCACAGAACACACATACCCATCAAAAACTATTTCAGACAGCTGATAGGATCCTGCCAAACTGACAGGTAGATGGCACAGCTCAAGATTCCACCATACCAATACAGATGGGGTTAGTGCAATCCATAAAATGGAGGAAAGGAACAAAAAAAAAAACAAAACAAAACAAGATGCAAAGCATATAAACATACTCCCAGTTTATCTGAATATGTGGGGGGGGGGGCTGAAAAGTGTCACAATCAAACATGCGTCATAATGTATGACGACGACAAACATGCCTCATAATGTATTTCATCAATCAGATATTCCATAAAAAAGAAAAACTGTTTGGGGCTGTTATAGCTGTTAGTAACGGCTATTCTGGTAAAATATTGGGCATCAGTGACCCATAATGAACATACCTACAAATTTTCAGAAAGATCAGCCCAGAAGTTTTGTCTGGAGCAAGTAGAACACATTTTGACCACAAACAGACAGACAGCATTTCTTCGCTTCTATTCTAAAGTACTCTCCCTGTTCTATAAGAACTGGGAGTACAAAAAGTGTTAAACTTGGACATAGGTCAAAGTCAGGGCTATATCCACATTTATCCATTCAAGAGAAGATCATTACCAGTGGAAAAAAGCTTCTTTCTGAATTATTCACTGGGCATCCTTCCCTCAAAAATGATCTCTTTTTTTACTGGAGTAATTGTAGACACTTCCAAAGCAAAACTGCAGGCCAAGAGGGAAGAAGACCAGTACCTCGCCTCTCTTTCACACCGTTCACCTTCATAGAAGTCCTGTTCACTCATGCAGGTTAAAAACCACTTCTGGGCATCACAGTCACCGCACACTTCAAGAAAAAAACTGTACAGTTGGCTGGGGTGCCCTCTGGTGTAATCACTTGTGTCAGCTTGTTATTGTACACACTTCAGCGAGGTTGGACCAGTGCCTGTATGCAGCCTTTGGCCACAGACAGACCATTCTGCTTCACACTTGACAGCCTGACACTATCAGCAGCAAAGTGTGGCCAACAGACAGCCAATCCATGAACAGGAGGCACACACAGAGCCAGTCAGATCAACAGGTGAATGCTTTTGACATGCAAAATGAAACTCTAATTAGCAAAGGTACATATCCTCTTCCTCTTGATATACAGTGAGACACAGCAAAAGCCTCACAAGAGCATCTTGGACAGCTTTTAGCCACAGAATCGAAGCAAACAGAAGTGGAAACATGCTGTAGATTGGATGTGTAAGACAATCTCCACAGTTTGTCTTGATACTGTGCTAGTCTAAAAACATATGGCCAAACTGGCTGTTGCTGGCAAAAAGTGTAGGACATTAAATTGAATAAAAGCTTAAAAACATGGGAGAAAAATCAGAAGGCAGTGGAATATTCAAGTGGAGACTGCAGTTCTTTCTCTGAATACATTGTCTTTCTTTAATATACCACATATATTAACTTTTTTCAGATAAATCCAAATCATCTTAATTAAATAATTGTACAATATTCTTCAAGAATTAAAAACACTTTGGTATGAAACAGGTAATCCGCATTAAACATGGAAAGGGTAAGAGGCAGCTGTGAAAGTATGAGTCATATTTTTCTATAATGATTGCCTGTCACAGAGCCGTAGCTTACAAGTGCTGTAAAATGTATTTATCTACCTACCTAGCTAGCTAGCTAACTAAACACACACACACGCACACACACACACACACACACAAAAGATATCCACATGCACACACATCCACAGAGAAACGCATGCAGTGGGGAATACCTGACTTCCGCCCAGCTGATGACAGCCATAGACACCAATAGGCCCTCCCCCTGCACTCTGACCGAGAGTGTCCCAGCACCGTTCTGAGCCACCCATCTCTTTCACCTGTTGGCCAAAGCCAGTACATGAGAGATGAGAAAACTGACACTCACGGGTCAACACAGCTCACTCCTGTGGTTCACTTATAAGTGGTCTTTCAAAACAGGATGGTTCTTTCATCATGTGCCATCATGTGGTACAGCAGACATATGCATACAAGTATTTCAGAATATGTGGATGCATGTATACATTCAGGCATGCACTTAGTACACACACAAACACATGCACACACACACCTAACTCTAAGCTATCAAACTGAAGCAATACAATCTATATCAAGTGAAGAAGATGCAAACAGATAATAAACAAAGAAGCACAAATCAGACTTACGTAAACATAAATTACATATGGACACAAAATCACAAAACCTATCTCTCACAAAGACATATCAATAAAAGCATACATTTGTGGGCGCACGCGCGCGCGCACACACACACACACACACACACACACACACACACACACACACACACACACACACACACACACACACACACACACACACACACACACACTTTCTTTCGTTATATCTACAAAAGAAGAAAGCTCATATGGAAAAACTTAAATCATGTAATAGATCATCTGAACTCATCAAACACCAAACATAAGCAATGCCATTAATATTATATTATAAAAACATCACCAGATAATAAGCAAACAAGTACAAGCCAGTCTTACATCAAATATCAATCACATCGGATATAAAATCATAAAACGTACCTCTCCCCAAGCCTTGTTGGGAGGAAGTTTGGGAAACTTTTCATAGACATCGTAGGCCACGTTTTCCATGAACCATTTAAAGTCCTTACAGTTGTGGTCTTTTTTAAACTGCAGCTGCTTACTGATGTCCCCAATTGGAGCGCCACGGCCTACAGGCTCCCTGGTGTAGTAATACTCTTTGTGTTCATCGTCCATCCAAACTTCCACCACCCGCATGTAGTTCTGTGATGAAAGGTCAACCAGTGTAACATATTACTAGATGCAGACCTGTTCTCCCTAAAATGGCTATGTTATACTTATCAATTGAAATGAATGTAGTCTCCTAAAAATGTGTACACATCTACCCAATTTGTGAATTTCTGTAAAAGCATGAGGTCCCTCCTACTGTTCCAAGATCATCCAGATGTGAGTTTGTGCGCACTATGTACAAGTTGTTACTCTTCGGTGGTAGCACTCATACACAATGGTTACACACCAAAAGTGCTACTACCGCTCAACAACTTTGTCTCGAGATTTTTTCGATGTATTTTTTCCGGTTCGTATTATTCATCACATTTTCGCCAAACATGTTTAGAAAATACAGCAAAACCGTATGGGTAAACAGGTCTGTAGACACTTTCAAGTCAGTATTTGAAAACGGAAGTTTAAAAAGTTGACTGTCAATCATACCAACATCAACAGACCTCCCTGACGGAATGCACACCAGAAGGTACATCTGTCTCATCCTCATATCTACAACTACTGCCAGGGTACCTCTGTGGTACATAAGGGATGCAATGAAACAAACACACACACACACACACACACATACACACACACACAAGAAGAAGACATCTGCTAAACCAGACTGATGCGCTCCCTGGTCATTGCCATATTTCCCTATGCCTGTGAGACATGCACTCTGACAGCTGAACTTAAAAGGAGGATTCAAGCGTTTGATGAGATGCTTCTGCAAGATCCTTGGCATCTCATACAAAGACTGAATTACCAGCCTGGATGTTCAGAAGAGAGTAAGGTAAGTCATTGGATCATATGAAGATCTGTTGTCCATGGAGAAAAGAAGGAAAATGAGACAGTATAGTCATGCATCAAGATCAACAGGACTTGCCAAAACCATTCTACTAGGAACAATGCAGTGAGGCAGAAGGAGAGGAAGACAGAGAAAGAGATGGGAGGACAACATCAGTGCATGGACTGGCCTCATACTCAGCAACAGCCTAAGAGCATCTGAGAACCGGAGGAGTGGAGGAAGCTGGTTGCGAAGTCTTCTGTG
>JADBJO010000929.1:345000-357500 GCA_016801955.1 Conus betulinus
TCAATGTCTACCAATAGAAAGGTCTAAGCTTGATGCATGGAGAATACTGTAGAGGTCCATCACGCTGAAAAAGTAAGAAGACAAAAGGCTTTCTCTCTAAATGATACAGAGCCCCAGTGGATTGTGGATCATTTCCTTGAACCTTTGTTTGATGGTGAATATAAACCATCTTCTGTCTTCTACTGTGGTCTATCTTTTCCGCATGTGTTTTGTTCTGGTCAAGCACAGACCTATATGATAACAGATAAAGGGTCTCAGCCATGATCTTGCAACCAGCATGCGGTACACAATACAAATCAAATCCTCATGCTAGTCATTTGCCAGATGCTCAATAGTCTATCTCCTTTTGTATCTACATCATCCATGAACAAACTCATTTTCAGTTGAGACTGCAAAGTTCCTAAAGACACTGACAGTAATTCATATCATATAACACATGTAAAAAGTATGATTAAACATGTCAACAGTATGTTCTATGTATCAGAGTAAATATACAAATCAGTAGACAGACAAGTAACTAATCACACTGCTCACGATAATGATAATCACTCACCACAAGAGTGAAAGGCAATCTGGGATTTGCATTTTTTCACTTCACTATGGCTGGTCCTGGGTCCCCTGTAGATGTGGCCTACTCGTGAGCATGGTACCCATTCTGAGCTCCCACCACACATCCACACCTGTAAACCAGTCCCTTTTGTATGAAAACTTTCCAATCAGCATCATCATACAATTTTTTTTAAACCTGAATGCTGAGTGTCAGTAATTGTGGGATGGTGGACTGCCATCTGCAAGCAGCAGCAACAGAAATGTTCCAGTCCAATCCCTGATGGGTGAGAAAATGTCTTTGAGCTGTAGGACTGAATCTTAATAAACCCAGACACACTGTCTTGTTAAACATACTCAGTTTCGTGTCAAACATGTGGTGTGTGACCAAATGTGTGTTCCATGAATTAGTAATCAGAAGCATCAAAAGAAGAGCTTTGGCATCAATGGGAATTTACGACTATTTTTTAAAAAAGCGCATTTCTGTAGAACATGGAGATTATCATAATACTGACTGACAGCTATATATGACAACAGAACAGGAAAATTATTTTTTGACACTTCAAACATGTCATATTTTCTTGAATGCTCTCATACAGAGAGGAGTACCTTAAAGGCAAGTTCGTAGTTCTCTCCACCCCAGATCATCAGTCCAGGGTCATAGCCGCCCATTTCCCAGAAGTACTTCCTGTCCATGGCAAACAGGCCTCCAGCATGCGTGGGGGATCTGATAGACATATCCACACCCATACTTACAGACTTGGATGGGAGCGACTGACTGCTAGTGCGTGTGTGGTCTGCGTCTGAGTGTGTGTGCATGAATGTGTGTATGCAACTGAAACCAATTTATTGTCAGTACAACTTTGAGTTAATCTGACAATAAATTGGTTTCAGTCAGTATGCAAGTGCCTCATATGATTCAGGCATCGAGAACAAACCATGTAACAGAGCTGCAGAAACCTTGAGCACAGTTCCTCAGTGCTGCATCCCAAATGCTCCTTTTTAAGGGAGAAGAAGACAATCTCAGCATTCACCAAAATTTCTTGTTTCCTTAATTTCTACACTGCATTAAGTAAATGAACCATCTAGCTCATCCATTGAAAAAAATTTCATCAAGCACATCCATGCCTGAACTAAATACTAAAAATGCTTCCAACCTAATGAAACATATCATTTTTTTTTTCAATGAGGAACGAAAGAACCAGTGAACAGGACGAGGTTTTTTTTTGTTGTTGAAATAACTTCAAACACATCAAAATGACTCCTTCATTACGACACAAGATACTTAACTACATAACTTTGAACTACTGACTGGGAGAAAGAAATCCTTCTCAAATTCAATGTTCATTTTTCTCAATACCAGCTTACTTGTATGGTTCACTGGGGTGCTCACGAGTGGCCAGCTCCTTCTCTGGAACAGCACTTTCCTTGTACAGGAATCCCCACTCAAAGATGCCCCGATGATGCCGGGTATCATACACAGAGCTATAGGCCAGGGTGTCCCAGTTGATACCATCCACAATTGGTACTGCAAGGATTTTTCTGGAAGAACAGAAATAAATATCAGGTCATTTCTCTCAGTAAATCAAAAAATAAAAACAAACACATGTCAGCACACATACAAGCAAGCATGCACACATGCACATACACTCTACATGATTATTCTTCCTAACCATCATAACAAGACTCTTTTTATTCAATGTCATGCCTGCACACACACACACACACGTATCACTACACAAGCAAGAACACATGCATCCATATACTCTCTACATGATTATTCTTCATAAACATCATTACAAAAAGCTTTTCATTTGATAACATGATATCTATTGCCTAGCCTACCACTTGAGGGAGGGGTGTGGGCCATAACAATGTTGTCAATCATGTCAAAATCAATTCAAATCCAAATCCCAGAAAACCTGTATCAAAAGAAAACACTTTAGACCCCCAAAACAAAATAATCATACCCAACCACCCACATTCCCCACGCAGCCCTCCCAAAGCCCATTCACCCTCAATTATCTCAAGCACCATCATCCTACCTGTCATAGTTGATTCTTGCCAGGAGAGGAACCAGCCAGTTGCGATTGCATTCACAGTGAGCGTCCAGAAGAGATGATAACATCCCCTGCTGACTCCTTAGCACCACGATTCCGAGCTTGAATCAGACCTATCCTCTCTGCATTGCGGAATAGCTTCACTTTCCCATTCCACTGCTTGATGTAGTCTTCAAGTGGGGTTTTCAAAGAATCTAGGACGGAATAAAAGATCAGTTTTACACGAATTGTTCCATTTTTTAATCATTGAAAATAACATGGTAATACAAGGCAATGTACCCCCTCTGTGTTTTTAGCTTTTGATAGACTTTCCAACTTTACCTAAACATGTCATAATAATAGGACAGAAAAGAGTCCTGCCAGTTGACATATAAATACTTAGAGCAAAAACTTGGTCTTATCTTCATTGGTGACAATCCCCAAGCTGTAAGCAGAAGAAAACTAGCGGTGCAATTGAGCTGTAACTTATGAAATGAAAAAAACAACTGCTATCATTTGTACACGATCTTAAAGCTGATGGAACTTAAAGTTATTCCATGTCCTATTCAAATGTGAGGATAAACTTCAAAAGAAAATTCAAATACACGCACACACGCACGAAAAACTGAATCACAGACTGCATGCTTGTGGTACCAAGCAGCACATGTGGCATATTCTGACCGTGAGTACTTGTTAGGATACTGCAGCCATGAGTAGTATTAATCCAACTCTTCTGGGGCATTTTCTCATCTTAGCCGAACCACAAGACAATCATACAGACAGACGAGTGATGGAGTTTATTCTTATATTTTCCCAGCAAAAAATTGGCTTGGAACAAAGATATGTTGCAGTGTCTGATTAGAAATAATGGCAGAAGGTGGCTTTCTGCAGAATGTAACACACACACACACACACACACACACACACACACACACACACACACACACACACACACACACACACACACACACACACACACACACACACACACACACACACACACACACTCACACACACACACACACACACACACTTGACACAAACGTACACACAGGCTTGCATGCACACTCACACACACACACACACACACACACACACACACACACACATACACACACACTTTCATTTCTTTTTGAAGTTGTTTAAGGCCCAACCAACCACACACCCTGTATCAGGGCTGTCATGAAGTTAAAATAATTTCCACATATGCAAATAAAAAAAAAGAAAAAACACGAAAAAAAAAAAAACAGAACCAAGTAGCTTAACAATGGATTTTCCCCATGTATCTAAGATGACAACCAAATATTTCTCTTCAGAAACTCCAAATCTATATTTAGCAGAACATCTTTAAACATAGGCTCTGCGGAGTCTGCTGTAAAGTGTTTATGTCAAATGCATTGTAAATCACAATACTCTATTAGAACATGTTTCATCACACACACACCTTTGTCACTGCCGTCATCAATGAGCACCACCTCGTGCAGCAGCTGAGGAGGTGAAGTGTTGACAATGCTGTGGACTGTTCTCAGAAGTGTGGACCAGCCCTCATTGAAAAACACCAAGATCACACTGGCCGTAGGCAGCTGCTCTGGATAGTGCCAGTATTTGCACCTGCAACAATAACCTTCTTTTAGTATAGTCTGCATATTCATCCAAATTCTCTTTTTTTTTTTAATTTGCACATTTTTTTTTTCTCATTTCAAATGCTGTATTTTCAACCCAAACCATTTTTTTTTTGTTTAATAATGATCACGGATTTTGCCAGATAGGTGTTCCCATCAGCCATGCCAGCGCCTTTGTCAGCAGTCTAAAAGCAACTTTCTTTTTATTGCTTTCAACTATTTACTGGATCCAATCATGATTCATTCTTTGGTGTATGTCTCAGTTGATGAAGATAAACATTGCTTCAGAGGAAATCATTCTTCAGTGCTGAGTCAGCAAAACTCACTGCTGAACAATGATTTCCTCTGCAGCATTGTTTCTCTTCCTTGCCTTTCTTTATCAGCTAGTTGTAAAACATTCCCACTGACATACCTCCTTGTGATTCCCCTCCCTCACTCCCTCCCCCCTTAGCTTCTTCCCACCTTCTTTGACTCTGCTCTCACCTACCTTCATCATCCACAAGATACTTTAAGACTTGACTGTAAAACTAAATCTGGTCTTCTTTGAGTTGTTGTTGTCTTGGGATGTCCCAGTCTAACATCAACACAATAACATGGGGATGGGCAAAGCTGTGTGTGTTGTATCCAGCATTTGATTCCCCTTTCAAAAGGTTCAGCATTGTTTTACCAGCTTAAAATCAGAATTTAACACAATCTAACCAACATTCAGTTCCTGTGTACCTAAAAATTAAGTTGTTATTTCTGTTGGTCAATTGCCCCAGTAATTTTGAAAGCAAATCACAGAAGATGGAGAATTTCATTTACAAAAAACCATGTATAACTACCAAGACAAAAACACATTTTCTTTTTCATCACATTCAGCTCTCTTTGCTTCCTTCATACATTTTTCATTCTCTTCTATCTTTTGTTTTTAAATCTATAACTCTCTGTAGCTTCCTCACCCTATTTTCCCAGCTTTCATCAGTTCTTTTACAACATGTGACTCACTCGTCCATGCGGGTGTCCGGAACACTTCTATCCATGGCCACCTTGTCACTGACCACCATGTTGAAGCCAAACTCGCGCACTGTCTCGTCAGCTTTCATTTTCTCCTCCATGGTGGTATGCACTGGTTTCCCCCCTCTCCCTGCAGTACACAGAAATAGAATGTCATATACATGATCCAGTTTCAATTATTTCAAGCATTTCATCAGCGTGGCAACAGAATTAAAAGTTAATAACATACAGATAAACACAGAGAGAGATACGGTAGAGAGGGAGGGCTGAGGGAGGGAGGGAGGAGATGGAGTGACAGAGAAACAGACATGGGAAGAGAGACAGAGACAGAGAGACAGAGCAAGACTGTCAGATAAATAAGTAGATAGGCGGATAAATAATTTGGAAAGAGTGACTGACATATTCATAGAGACAGACAGACTGACAGACAGAAGATAGATTGATGGACAGATAGATGGATAGATAAATGGACAAACAGATGGATGGATAGATAGATAGACAGATGATGGATGGATGGATAGATAGATGGACTAATAGATGGATGATAGAGATAGATAGATAGAAAGACAACAGATGGATAGATAGATAAATAGATGGATGGACGGATAGACAGACACACTGACCTACAGACGCAAGAGGAGAGAAAGAGAGAACAGAGTGATAGATAGACAGATAGACAGACAGACAGGCAGACAGACTGATACTGATAGACACACACACACACACACACACACACACACACACACACACACACACACACACACACACACAGATACACAAAAAACACACACACAGACTGACAGACAGACAGACAGACAGATACATAGACAGACATACAGACAGACAGAAATATACACTGAGGCAAGAGGCCAGTTTGGTACACTGTACACACTGCAGATAGATAGATAGATACATGAGGTGGTATGATAGGCATGAGATCCAAGTCATTCCTCTGGGTTTACCACTGCTTGAGCAATTCAAGACCCCCTACAGTCACACAATAAGCTCCTATGCACCAGCTTGAACAGATCCACCACAGTAGAACCTCTCCCCAACTGCCTCCACATATCCTTAAAAACATGGGATATTGAGAGACTGGGAGCCTTTGTTGGGAAGTCCATCTACGACCAAGCCAAGTGTTTAAGAAAAAACCTTCAACAGCCGAAGGGGGGATGGGTTCAAATTGGATTTTGATAGGGTAGGGAGGGGAGGAGGTGAGGAGAACAGGCAAGAGGAGGTGGTAATGGGAGTCGGGGAGTCTAGTGGAAAATTGTGAAAAGATTGAATGAATTGAAAGTGCTGTATTCTGAATCAGAATAACATAGACAACAAATGTTAAATGCAATCGGGTACCTGTAGTTGGTGTCAAAACACTCTTTTGAACTCCTCTTGAATAGGCTTATATAATTAAATTTTGTCTTTTGTCTTCATTAATGATCATGTTTTCAACGCGTGTGAGTGAGTGTGTGTGTGTGTGTGTGTGTGTGTGTGTGTGTGTGTGTGTGTGTGTGTGTGTGTTTGTGTGTGAGTGTTTGTGGGTGCGTGCGTGTGTGTGTTGAGTGTGTGTGTGTGTGCGCATGCGTGCGTACATGCGTGTGTGTGCGTGCGTGCGTGCATGCATATGTGCATGCATGCCTGTCTGCATGTGTGCGTGCGTGTGTGCGTGCGTGCGTGCGTGTGTGTGCATGTGTGTGTTTGCCTGCATGTGTGCCTGTATTATCATTGTTTGCATGTGTACTTTGCCTCACTAAGTATAGATCTAATGTACAACTGTGTCTGAAAGTTGGACAAAAACAATACAAAATAATGATGATTACCTCAATGACATTCTGAATCTGAATTCAATGTTGTGGAATCAAGGTGAAGTGATAATACATTGTTTCTTTCCTATTGATGTGTCATGTATAATGCAAGGACCGTAAACCCAGAAGTTTAAATTAGCGCTTACCTTTAACACTCAAAACAGCTATATCCAGGGGTTAACCAGTAACGCCCTTAAAAAACAGAGAGAGCCAAGCTGTCCTGAGTGTTCCTACAATTTCCGCTCAATTACTGGCTGAGGGCAAAAATCACTACAAACATTTCAGTGCCACAAACAATACATGAAATATGCAAAAAACCATATTACATTTCAAATGGTCAGCTAAAGCCCATTCCAAAGATTAAAATCTTACCACAGTGTTGCTAGATGAGAACAGAAAAATCAAATATGCTACATGCTATAAATTATGGCAAGAAAAAGGAAAAGGTAATAATTTTTAGAGCAAAGACAGCTGCACAGGTGACAAATGCAGAAAAAAAAAAAAAGAAAAACCCAAGGGCAACAATAAGGAAATTAAATTTTACACACAAAAAAAAGTCTAAAAGATTTGAGAAAAAACACACACACACACACACACACACACACACACACACACACACACAGAGCAGAATGTACATGTGAGCACACAAGTGAAACTGAGACACATAGCTCCTGATATCCCCATTTGGGGAAGAACCAGATAGCCCATTAATGACAGTTTACTCCAACAACACTATTAGCATTCCATGATGATTTCATGATGCAAGGTCACAAAGTCAATTGTTTCATGTAGCCTGACGCTTGTTGACTACAAATTAAAGATGATACTGCAGCTTGATTGATCTGATTGATCACTGAATGTACTCTAGACAATTGGCATTCTAACTGATGGATTGAGATAAATGGCATGTGTGTGTGTGTGTGTGTGTGTGTGTGTGTGTGTGTGTGTGTGTGCGCGCGTGCGCACACATGCATGTGTGTGTGTGTGTGTGTGTGTGTGTGTGTGTGTGTGTGTGTGTGTGTGTGTGTGTGTGTGTGTGTGTGCGCGTGTGTCAGTGTCAGTGTGTATGCATGTGCAGTATATGTGTGTGTGTGTGTGCTGTTATTACTTATAATACATAAAAAACATTTCATATTCAATGTGTTATCATCTTTATATTCAGTTAACCAAGCATCTCTGCTAGCCTTTCTATGAACTGACATGTCATTCAACATTTAACAATCATTCAACACTTCAACTGGCTGGCTCCCTCTGTCTTTCTCTGCATGTGCATACATGCATTTTTTTTTTTTTTTATTTAATGTTTATTTATAGACCAGCCCACACCTGCAAGGATCATATCATGACAGTGCACACTTCTGTTCCCATGTACATGCATGTGTCATTGTGTGTGTGTGTGTGTGTGTGTGTGTGTGTGTGTGTGTGTGTGTGTGTGTGTGTGTGTGTTTGCACATTGTGTGCACATGTGTGAAATGAACACTACTATTTCATATATCCATTTGTATGTATCGTGTGTGTGTGTGTGTGTGTGTGTGTGTGTGTGTGTGTGTGTGTGTGTGTGTTTAAGTGTCAAGCCTCATCTTGCAAATCCCCATGACATTTTTTTTCCAGATTGGCCCCATGGTGTTGAAGATATGGCATAGGTGTATGGTGTAACCACCACAATCCATTGTAGTAATGACAGATATGAAACTAATCACTGAAACCAGGGGACAGAAATAACATGAGAAAAGGAAGCAAATGCACCAAGATTTGAGTCAAAGGCATCTACTGACTCTAAGCTATAGATTCCTCTTTTTTTTCTTCTTCTTTTTTTCCCTTCCGCCACCCCCGCCTTTACTTTTTTTTTGTCTTTTTTTTTTCTTCTATGTTTTTTTTTTTTTTTGTTTTCCTTTTTCTTTTTCACTTTTCTTCCTTTATTTTTGGCTTTTTTTTTTTTTTTTTAAGGCGGTCCTTTATTTATTTTTTTTTCCTTCCCTTCATCTCTCACGCACCATGCAGGTCTGTATGATGTATTGCTATCAGTGGACATTAATTTGCTGGTTTTAATGTTTTGGCATTTGTGTTACAGCACGTCAGGGTTTATTTCTGTACTAGTGTTTGGTGCAGTGACACTCTCACACTGTGTTTCACAACAAGATACAAGGGTTATATATGCATTAAAAAAAAAAAAAAAAAAAGAAAGAAAGAAAGGCTCTGACATCTTCCAGGAACCATCCTTAAAACGAAAGACGAAAATAAGTATGCAAGGATGATACCAGAAGTGCGCGAAGGAGAGGAGGGAGGAACAGAAATAAAGAGAGAGAGAGAGAGAGACATAATAAAGAAAATGTACAGCTCGTCTCGCAAACCAGCCTATTCCCCCTGAAGGCTATCCTTATAGTGAAAAAGAGAGACTACAAGGGAGACACGAGGAAATCATTGCAGCGAGACAATCAGTATCAATATGAGAGCGAGAGAGAGAGAGAGAGAGAGAGAGAGAGAGAGAGAGAGTGAGAGAGAGAAACAGACAGAGAGAGAGTGAGGGAAAGAGAGAGAGAGAGAGAGAGAGAGAGAGACAGAGAGAGAGAGAGAGAGAGAGAGAGAGAGAGAGAGACACACACACACACACACACACACACACACACACACACACAGAAATTCTATCCTCCTATTTTTTTTTCCTGCTGTTATTCATTTTCAATTTCCCCCCCTGTTATATTGACTCATACTCACCAATCAACGTCTCTCTCTCTCTCCCCCCCCCCCCCCCCCCCCCCCCCCCCCCCCCCCCCCCCCCCCCCCCCCCCCCCCCCCCCCCCGTGCGTGTGGTGTGTGTGCGCATGTGCGTGTGTGTGCCTCTGTGTGTGTGTGTGTGTGTGTCTGTGTGTGTGCGTGAGTGACTGTGCGTGCATGTGTGTGTGTGTGTGTGTGTGTGTGTGTGTGTGTGTGTGTGTGCGCGCGCGTGCCTGCGCGCGCGTGCGCGCGTGCGCGTGTTTTAAGTGATGGACATTCCATTGCCGATCTTAATGTTTAGGCTTTTGATACAAAGCGTCTGGGTTTATTTATGTACTGATGTGTGGTGCATTGACACTTTCATTCTGCTGTGTTTGCTGCATAGTATACTTTTAACTGAATTAAACACACATTTGCACCTCCCCTCCCTCCCTTCCCTCATATCCCACATCCACTGTTTGTGTGTGTGTGTGTGCGTGTGTGTATGCGTGTGTGATAACAGCATTTGCAAAAGATAAAGTTAACATTATCTACAAAGCCATTAGAAACATTACATAGCGCTCATGAACATGAATTATTCGTTAACTAAAAAGAACATGCACAATTGCGGTTGAGCACAAAACAGTGTGTGGGTGCCTGCTTTTTACAGTGTCTGCTATTGTTTGTGTGTGAAAAGGAGAGCTGGAGCGGCGCAATATTTTATGCTTGTGTGTCTTTGTGCGCGCATGTGTGTGCGTGTGTGCGTGTGCGTGTGTGTGAGCACTCAAGCGTGCATATGTGCGTGCCTGCGTGCGTGTTATATTAACTTCCTTAACTGTGCCTCCTGCTCAAAAACCACTTCATATGGTATCGATGACTTTGTCTTCTTAATCTTGCTTATGCACAATTTACCCACGTTGAAGATATGGCATAGGTGTATGGTGTAACCACCACAATCCATTGTAGTAATGACAGATATGAAACTAATCACTGAAACCAGGGGACAGAAATAATGAGGAAAGGAAGCAAATGCACCAAGATTTGAGTCAAAGGCATCTACTGACTCTAAGCTATAGATTCTTCTTCTTGCATGTCGCATTCACACAGCTTATGGATAAGGTCACCAAATACTGGAAAAGAAACACACACTGAGATTCAGGTCAGAAATTAATTGCTGCAGGTTATCACTGACTTACAGTTTAATGAGCCTGTCTCTGTGACCACCATGGGTATTTCACCCCTTCTCCTCAATGATCTTTAGATTCTAATGTTGATTATTCATGGCACAACTAATTAATAGTTTCTAGAATGCATAGTATAAGCCAGGATTCTAGCCTTCCCATGTCACATCTGTAACCTCCCTGAGTTGCAGACTAGGTGTCACATCTTCAAATCATATAAATGGGAGAAGCAGTAAAACACTTAAAGTTATTCGGTCTGGATGGCCAGGAACAAACAAAAAACAAGTATCTTTGACCTAAATCTTAGTGTGTGTGTGTGTGTGTGTGTGTGTGTGTGTGTGTGTGTGTGTGTGTGTGTGTGTGTGTGTGTGTGTGTGTGTGTGTTTTCTCCAGTATTTGGTTACCTTATTCATGAGCTGTGTGAATGCACAGACTGGTATCTAATTATTTTGAAAGTACGTTTTGATTAGCTGGCAATTTTTTTGATGGGTTAATGCAATGGGTACTCATGGTCTGTAATCCACATAATGCAGAACCTGTTCACATCTATTTGTAAAGTGTTAGCAAAGTTGAACCATGGTGTCTTAAGCATTTGCAATTTGTTGGATGAAGTTGGACTAAAAGCTGTCTTTAGCACATTTTACAAGTATACCTGTCAAGCTTTTTGCAGGGTTGGAAGGTCACAGAACTTCAGATCTATTTTGGTATTTCCAAAAAGGTCCTAGCTAGCTTTCTGAAAACTGAGGTGCTCAGGTGAAGTACAGCTTCAGTAGTTTTGCTTTTCAAGACACTTGGAAAGTGGTCACTTCCACCAGACCATCTTGAGATCACCGTCAAAGACCAGCCAAGAATCACTATCGACAAATCTATACATGAAAGTGTATCTGTGAAGGAATTCACCTATGCTGAAGATCCATCATTCAGACAACACAAATTCAGCTGTGAAAAGTCATCTTCAAGGAGACTTCGGGGTGAAAGACATGGAAGTTCTTTAATCAGGCTGCCCAGCTCTGGTTGACTTATAGATGCTGATGGAGGTTAACATAGAGAACACAACCTTACCATTTATGTCAAGTAATTCTAACACAATAACAGCTAAAGGTTGGAAAGAAGTTTCTCAATAATGAGGGTTGAACAAAAGAGATTAGTGGATGACTAACAAGACTCTTTCCTGTTCCATGATTTGCAGTGGCTTATGCTGGTTTTGAGAGTATGTTAAAGCCAGAAAGGGTAAAAGTGGGGTTTTTTTGTTTTGTTTCATTTTGTTTTTTTTGGGGGGGTTTTTTTTTTTTTTACAGTGAATCTGTGTCTTCTGGTGCATGATCACTGCAGGCTTCAGTTGTTGACAAAGAAGCTGTAGCATCTGAAAATTTGAATTAGTATCTCAGACATTATAATGGATAAGAGATTATTCATACTGATGTGGCAGTGTTAGTCATTTTAGTCCAGCTCCACATGTTCGTCCAGAATCTCCTATCTAACCGGCCAACTGCCCAGTGCTAACAGGCTGAGACTCTGTGGGAAAGAGTGGGGGCTTGTGAAGTATCTCCACCACCTTAATTTTCCTCTGGTCTGGGTTCTGAGCTCAGAGGGTCAAAGGGGTGGGAAGCTTTCCCAGAA
>JADBJO010000929.1:360000-382500 GCA_016801955.1 Conus betulinus
CGCCCCACTGCAAGTTAGGCTGCGACATGCCTTCTGTTAAGATTGTGTGTGCCCACTTCACATAACTATTGACAGTGGCTGAGAGGGATTCGTTTACAATGGCGCTGTTCTTACCAACTGAAATCAGATTCATCAGGTACAGGGTAATATGGGACTTTTGGTTACACACACACACACACACACACACACACACACACACACACAGAGAAATGAAACAATATAAACAAGTAACATGAATGATTAGGTCAAGCAAACAAGCCAACCTGGTTTATAACTTTTCGGGTGTTCTTTTGGCTCATAATTTCCCAGGACTCCCTTTTTGAACACTGCATAAGGGGCTTTAGGCTTCTTGGGCAGATCAACCTGCAGTGCGTTTTCACCGTCCTCATGTTCCCTTGCCCTGGCGGGATTGGTACCACCAGGTCTTGTGCTTTTACATGCCCTCCTTCACCTGGGAGTACCTGTGCAACCAGGAAACAAAGTGTTCTGATCACTGACCGTGTTTCTGTTTACTTTTTTTGTGCAGCGCTATTGTTTTAGTGTTGTGTTATGCTGTGTCATGTTGTTCTCTGCTGAGCTATGCCTGGCTGGACTGTGAGTGCTTTTATTCCATTAGTACAATATCTGGGCTGAAGTGTGTTGTACTGTGCACAGTGGGTACACATGTACATCATTATAAATATATGTATGACAATCTGTCAGTGTTGTGCATACATGTTTAAACTGTTCACACATCTGCTCTATGCACTTCACACACATATGTGTGTGTGTGTGTGTGGTTGTGTGTGTGTGTGTGTGTGTGTGTGTGTGTGTGTGTGTGTGTGTGTGTGTGTGTGCAATCACATGTCTGCATGTACGTGAGCATGTATGTGTGCAGGGTTGATATCATTTCTCGTCTGACCTGCGCACTGAGTGAGGGGCTGGAGGAAATTGGCAGAGGGAGGGCAAGGGAGAGTACTTTGTCATTTCCCATTTTGTCAGCAAGTGGCCAAAACAAGACAATCTCTGTGCTTCACTGTGATTGTCCAATGTCTTCTGAGTCAGTCAGTCAATTGGCATGATACATAATGATGTCGATGTCATGAATAATGACTTAAAAAGGAATTTTCTTACAGTTAATCTGCAGCTGTCATGATGATTATCCGAGACTGACAAAATAATGCTAAACTTTTCCACAGTAGATGTCTGAACAATATTGCTCTTGTCCAGCATGCAAGTTAAGCATCCCCACATACCCAACACAAGTCATCTGAAAAATATTGCTTTTTTCTGGCAGGCATGTTGCATTTTCCACGTGCCCTACACAAGGGATTACCTGCCCTTGGCAATCATGTAGCGATTACTGTCCTACCATGGTCTGTGCGACTTGTCGTCATGTGTATGGCATGTGGCAGTTTGCATTTTCCACATACCCAGCACAAGCGATTACCCTGCCTTGGCAGTCACTGAGTCAGGCAGCCATTACTGTCCTGCTATGGTCTGTGCAACTTGTCTTCATGTGTTTGTGTGTCTGCATACATGCGCATGTGTGCATGTGTGTGTGCTGTATGTATTTCTTTGGATTTTCAAGGCCATTTTACACCAAATTTCATTTCACTTTTATGGATGATAAAGTGATGATATTACTGTCTTATGCAAGAGCATGTAAATGTTATATGCATGTGTATATATGTATGTGCGCACACGCATGCGCATGCAAGCATGTCAGTTTACTTTTCCTATTCGCTTGTATCATGCAATTTCTAGTATGTCTGTGTTAACCTGATGCTGTAGATTTTGTTATTTCACACAAACAACAGAAATCATGTACTCAAAATCATCCAGTTTGTTGCAAGATTTTTTATCCCTGGATCTTCTCAATTTCTGTATTCATGATTCGGAAAATGAAAATCAAATTGTTGAAAAGCTGGATCATTCTGTAATGGTATTTTCTGAAGAGATGATGATGATAATGTTAAACGCTAACACTGTCAATGATTCTTTCACATTTCAGTATGGTAGTATTTGATGAGGACATCAGTGAATCTGGAAAGGGATGAAATGCTGACTATTTTCATAACTTAGATTTTTCAGTGGTTGTGGGTTAAGATTTTTTCATCACACAAGAGAGAGAGAGAGAGAGAGAGAGAGAGAGAGAGAGAGAGAGATTGATAAGTGCAGCACTTCATTTCGTATGTTTGTTTTCAATGTGCTGAATGCTGACAGTGTATACAGATCATAATCACACCTATGACCTGTATATCAGCGCTCACGTGGAATGCTCAAAATATACTCACAGCAAATTTGTCAACTGATAAGAAGTCTGTGCCTCTCTTCTTCGATCTTGAACTGGAAAAACTATGTAAAAGATACACAAACAGAAGAACACACGACACGATGAAAGCGAGTTTGCAGAAACCCCTCCGTCTCAAAAATACTACCCTCATTGTATTCTTTACTCTTAGATTTAATCTTCTTGTTGCCAAACGAAATTGCAACTTCGAGCACAATGTTCACTTTGAGTTTAAGTCGATAAAATTGAAATAAGCCAATGAAAGCACCGATGAGTAAATGCACTTTTGAAAGATTTTTCTATCTTTTAAAGTCAGCCAAGTTCAACGTTGGAGACTGTTCCTACAATGCGCAACTGAAGTTGATTAAGTTTCAGATAACTGCCACGCACACGATGAAGTAGCAGACGACAGTTATCACTGGTGGGAGAATGCTATGCTTTTTGTCTTTGATCCAAGTAAAGAAATTATGCCATCAGCCTTTTGATCAGTCCCGATGATACAATTAAAGTATTCGATCCAGTAATCGTGGCTTTCAGGCTACATTCCCTACACAATGTCCACAAGTTCAGTGCTTAATCCTCGGTTCCGATGCTTGTCAAGGTGCTTAACTCACACTAGGCCTACTAAGTGCTTGGTAATTTATCTTCCCTTCGAATCGTCAAGGCCATGGTCAAAACAAAAGTTCTACATTTGGGGTGGAATGAGTAGGGCTGGTTATTGATACGTATCCATATCATCACAATGCACACACACACACACACACACACACACACACACACACACGATTGCCAAGCGACATGTCAGAGTCTACAAGAGAAACAAAAAACAAGGTAAGCTTATTCCTGAACTAGAAGAAAAACAAACAACTCAGAAGGCAGAAGCAATGCATGATAAGACGCTCGCACTGGGAATATGTCCATAGGTCATTTGCAGGTGACCCTGAGTCGGCAGAACGTTCATCCCTGAACAAGCAATTCTACACCTTCGTCCAGCACCAGCGCAGCTCCAACTCTGGCTCGCACCCCTGAAAGTCGATGGAAAGCTTGTGACGGATCCCACCGCAAAGGCGGAGGCTCTCAACAAGCAGTTCCAGTCAGTGTTCAGTGAGGGACTCGAGTACACAGACGAAGAGAGTTTCGCGCTAAGTGCAAGATGTCTGACATTTTCTTCCAGCTCAAACCTCTCTGATGTCTCGATTACTGAACAAGGCATTCAGAAACTCCTTTCCAAACTCAACCCTTATAAAGCCTGTGGCCCTGACAAAATCAGTATTCGCATCCTGAAAAACTTGCCCCTGAAATATCCCCAATCCTTACTATGATCTGTCAGTCCTCTCTTGACACTGGTTATGTCCCTTCTGATTGGAGATATGCAAACGTTGCACCAATATTCAAGAAGGGAGAACACTATGACCCATCTAGTTACCGCCCAGTCTCTCTGACCTCTATCCCCTGCG
This sequence comes from Conus betulinus, assembly GCA_016801955.1. Taxonomy (NCBI): domain Eukaryota; kingdom Metazoa; phylum Mollusca; class Gastropoda; order Neogastropoda; family Conidae; genus Conus; species Conus betulinus. The sequence goes on from JADBJO010000929.1 coordinate 363,730, forward strand.
AAGTCCTGGAACACGTCATCGTCAGCGCTCTCATGTCTCACTTAGAATCCAACGAAATCTTATGTCCAGAACAACACGGCTTTCGCGCGAGTTTCGGTCCTGCGAGACACAACTACTTAATTTTACAGAAGAACTGTTTGGAACTTTAGAAAAAGGAAATCAGGCGGATGTCATTATTATGGACTTTGCGAAAGCCTTCGATAGAGTGAACCACAGCCTCCTTATCCACAAACTGAAACATTACTGTGTCCTGGGAAAGATCAACAAATGGATAGGAGCATTCTTGAAAGACCGGCAACAATCGGTGGTAGTGGATGGCGCAGCTTCTAGTCGGGTCAGTCTGGGGTCCCACAAGTCTCTGTTTTAGGGCCGGCGCTTTTCTTGGCGTACATTAATGACTTGCCAGAAGAACTCTCCTCACTGACACGCCTGTTTGCTGATGACACAGCCGTCTACCGTTTGCAGGCCTCTAAAACCGACCAAAGCTTACTTCAGGAAGACCTCAAGAAGTTAGAAGCATGGGAGCACAGCTGGGACATGGCATGCCATCCTGGACAATGTACTACTCTCCCAGTTACAAAGTCATCTTCTCCTGCAAAATCCGACTACACCTCCACAACCATATTCTAGAAACTGTCTCTGCCTCCAAGTATCTAGGCGTTACCATCACAAGTGACCTAAGCTGGGACCTGCACATCAACGCCATCTGTGCTAAAGCCAACAAGACCCTCGGCTTCCTTAGAAGAAACCTGAAGATCCCAGCAGTGCGCCTCAAAGAAACAGCATATAAGACTACTGTCAGACCGATCTTGGAGTACGCGTGCACCTTACGGGACCCGCATACCCAAGTCAACATCAATAAGATTGAAGCTGTCCAGAGACGAGCAGCACGGTTTGTGGTCAACCGGTACCACAACACATCTAGTGTCACCGCGATGATTGACAAACTGCAATGGCCGACTCTGCAGCATAGACGCAAGGTAGCTAGCTTGTCATGCTACGGAAAACAATGGACGGAGAGGCGATCGTCGACAAAAGCTGCATCGTGCCAGCCCCTCCCAGACAAAGAAGGAAGCACTCCCGCCAGCTCAACCAGATTCAGTGTAAAACCCAATATCGACAAGCTTCCTTCTTCCCCAGAACGATACGTGACTGGAACAACCTGCCTGAAACAGCTGTGGCAGCGGACACCTTGGACACCTTTAAATCTAGGGTGTCCCCCAATCAGTAGTTAGTTAGATAATAGGTCCCCCCCCCCCCCCCCCCCCCCCCCTCCCTATCCCCACTCTTACCCCAATAGCTTTTTTTTTTTTTAATTTATTTATTTGGGGGGCCTGTTGTCTTCGATCAGCAAGGGACCGGCTAGCTCGGAAGGGGGAAAAGTGAAGTAAGAGTAGCCTGCCGGAGAACCCCATTTAAAGCAGGACTAGGTTTTTATCCTCACTTTTAGGTTTATCGCTTTCTATCATTTTTTTTTCTTTCATCGCAACCCCCACAAAACGGCGTAAAAATCAATTGGATGATTGTGGCCGTTTATGCAGTAAAGTAAAAGTAAAAGTTGAAATATAGATCGGCAGCTATAAATGACAGAGCATACACAGACAGAATTACTGCCCGGCTGTCCAGTTACTTATTGTGAAAACAGTACATGTGTGGGAGTGAGGAAGGGAAGGAACACTGTATGCAAACAATGAAAGTCACTAAAAATTAACCAGATCTATATTTTGTATGTAGTCACAGATCTCTCTTGAGAAGAGACACAGATTGCAACAAACAAACGAAAAAAAAAAAAAAAACCCGTAAAAAAGTTTGTGGAAGATAAAAAGTAGAAGCCACATAATACCTATGAATAAATTTGCCAGTCTAAAATTTTGTGACTGTGAAACGGAACAGTTAACTGGGGGAAAAAAATCCCAAGAAAAAGACTTCATTGGAAAACGTTCAGTGATGGATGGTGGATGGACGGGAGGTTATATAGGAAAGCATGGAGAAAAGGGAGAGAGTGTCACGGTCAAATTCGTGCCTACAAAACACACGGCAAGAACCAGCCACTGACTAAACCTGAACAACGCAGAGTTTACCACTCCACCAAACGAGACGGAAATGACGCTAACTGACGCTAGGCCCAGCTAGGCCTATCTCAAGGGTGGGGTTGTCAAACAGCCATTGTGACTGGTCAAGCTCTCTAAATAAGTCAGCCTAAAGCGGGCCACAGAGAGAGACCAGTCCACTGCGAGTGTGGCATAGCAGTGGACGCCAGGGGAGAGGTGGCAGCTCTCCTTTGAGGGACACTGATGTGAGAGAGATCAGTGTCGGGCGGCGCAGACAACCTTCCAGCCATGTGGGTGACGGCGGGTCTAGCCTGTGTCGCCGGGGGACGGCTCCTGGAGATGTGGGGCGATTGGCGAAGGAGCGCTGCCTGACTGCGACTACCGTGGCCCAGGATACCGTGCTGTTTTGAGGGGTGGCAGACATGGGGGCACTCCTTAGGGGGTTGGGCTGAAAAATTGCCCTCTCGGCCGCAGTCAGCGAGCGAGTGCCGCCAAGTTTTAGGGGCTCGTGCAGCGCTCCAGCGACTTTCGTCCTGCTCCCTTGAGGCGGCCTCACGCGGCACAGGACCATCGCCACCCGAGCATGAAGAAGGCCGCCCGGTGGTCCTGAAGACAGCCTGATGATGTTTGGGGGACAGCAGGCAACACACACCGACGCCCATCGTCGGTCGACCAACAACTTAAAAGTGAACTAACGTTTCAAGACCAACTTCACCAAACTTGAACCAGCGTTCAAGAGGATAACGACCAGAATTGAGCCAACACGAGCTCTGGGAGACGAATACGACGACCCCCATTGAAACCTACCTACCACTGCCAGATGACAGCAGTTGCCACAAATATGTAGACATATGTCTGCAGGAACCTTGTCCTTGAGGGCCACAGGCCGATAGGACGTTAATCTCACCGTCAATCGCAATCGCAATCGCCACAGAGATGGCTTCCCAGACAGCTTGCAAGCCGAAAAGGGCGACCAGTTAGAATGTTCTACCCGAGCTGGCCAAATATCGGATTGTGTGGATCTGTATTAGGCCTAGCCTAGTGGTTCTGAAATGGAGCTGTTGTACCCCGCATGATAGGAGGCTGCCACAATGAGCAGACGACCAACAACACCGACTCTGACCAATCACCACCAGGAACAGCGATGCCAATCAGCTGCCAAGACCAGGCCTAGCTAAAAGTAGGACAGTACCAATCATGAGGATAAGGCTGAATGCTTGAACAGATTTTTCTGCAGCGTGTTTTACACAGGAGAGACTAAATCAATGCCATCATGTAAGGAAAAAAGAGTGTTCAGAAAACTTAGAAAGGATCAGCTTTTCCAAAGAGCAGGTGCTGAAGAAACTTAAGCAGCTGAACCCTGGGAAGCCTCCTGGCCCTGACGGTGTTCATTCACGTGTTTTGAAGGAACTTGCTGAGGAGTTGGCAGAGCCACTTTCTTTATTTTCACAAAGTCAGAAGAAGGAAAGTTACCAGAAGTATGGAAGGAGGCGAATGTCACTCCCTTATTCAAAAAAGGAGATCGGAGCCAGCCCTGTAACTACAGACCAGTGAGATTGACAAGTACAGTCTGCAATGTTATGGAGTCCATCATTAGGAACAAAGTGATAACCCACATGGAAGTCAACAACTTTCTCGTGCCATGCCAGTGTGGGTTCATCAGCCAGACATCTTGTGTTACGAACTTCTGAGCGTACTGGACGCATGGACTGAATCATTAGATGAGGGGAAACTTGTAGATGTAGTCTACTTAGATTCTGTGCCCCACCAACGGTTAATCTCCAAGCTTGAATCTTACGGAGTCATTTCACAGGTTTTGTCCTAGATTACAGACTTTTTGATAGGTAGAAGACAAATGGTTGGGGTCGCATGGAGTTTCTCCAGTTGGAAGCATGTGTTAAGTGGAGTCCCTCAAGGTAGCGTCTTGGGGCCAGTGCTGTTTGTGGTATTCATCAATGATATGCCAGAGGTGGTGAACTGCATATGTCAGACGTATGCTGATGATACAAAAGTGTCTGACACAGTAGAGGAACAAAACAAGAGGGATAGGATTCAACAGGATTCAGATAACCTCGTCAACTGGGCAGAGCTGCGGTTCAATGCAACAAAATGTAAGGTTCTACACCTCGGACACAGTAACCCCAAGGCAGGGTATAGCATGAAACTACATAACAGCGAAAGAGAGAGTGATACTGGAGTCATCAAAGGGAGAGAAAGATCTAGGTGTATTAGTTGATCAGGAACTCAAATTTAGCCAGGCATGTCGAGATGCAAGTCAACAAAGCCAACAGAATTTAGGGCAAGTCAGGCGCTCATACCAGTACCTCGACATTGAGATTATGCGACAGCTCTTCATTGCACTGATACGCCCTCACCTGGAGTTTGCCAACAGTGTGTGGTCACCACGTTATCAGAAAGATAAGGACCTCATTGAGGGTGTTCTCAGGCGAGCAACAAAGATGGTTCTTGGTCTGGTTGACTGTCCCTATGAAGAACGACTTGCCAGAATGAAGATCCCCAGCATGCAGTACAGGAGGGACACAGGTGACATGATTGAAACCTACAAGTTCACTCATGGGCTATACAATGCGAAGAGTCCTCTTATGATGGAAAATAGTGTTAAGCAGACCCGTGGGCATAATCTGAAGCTCAGGAAAAGGATTTGTGATAGTTCACTGTGCCAGCACTATTTTACCTATAGATTGGTGAATCCTTGGTAAGCGCTCCCAGAAATGTGGTTAATGCACCATCTCTCGACAGCTTTAAGGCCAGTCTGGATAGTCATTGGGCAGACCGTAAATACGTGGTTAGATAAACTTTCAGATTTCGGCGCTATCATCACCCACGCAAAAAAAAAAAAAGGTTTATATTGTAGGAATTACCAGCTTTGTGAAAAAGACCAGACTAAAGCTTCATGAATAGCCTAATCCAGTCTGTAGCAGTATGGTATGGTATAGTACATTATATTTTTTTTCTTATATTGGATACGAATTTAACACTAGCTATAACTCTTCAATTAAGCGGCGAAACTAATATCAGCTGCAACATGATGATTTAGTGAACAGAGATCTATAGTAGTCCACATTTAAAAACTCAGTTTTCGGATATCTAACCACTGCAGAAATGTCAACCGTTGTTTTTTATTTCAACTTTTTAGAAGATCGATCAATGTTATTGTGAAATTTTCCATCTTGCAAATGTCACACACACACACACACACACACACACACACACACACACACACACACACACACACACACGCGCGCGCGCGCGCGCGCGCGTATGTGTGTGTGCGTGTGTGTGTGTGTGTGTGTGTGTGTGTGTGTGTGTGTGTGCACGCTCCAACACATGCCTGCCTCCCTCACTCTCTCTTGAATCTGTCTGTCTGTCCGTTTGTGTGCGTGCGTGCGTGCGTGTGTGTACGCGCGCCAAGACATACCATGTCTGTTGCGGCTTTTCCTTTTGTCTTTGACCACCACTTCATTTCTGTTGATCGTAGCCTCTGTCTGTTGATCTGTGTGGGTTCCAGTATTTCCCTGATCTTGAGGTTTTCCTTTGCGATGTTCCATACCTCCTGAACTTTTTTAACTTTCCACGACTGATCTCACAAAGATGATCTTGTCTTCCGAAGCCTCAAGCATGGTTTCCACTCGTCTTGATTGATCTATATATTCACAAATTACAACCGAAAGAAGAAAACGGGGGAAATTACTTTTTGTTGAATTAGGAACACGAGTTACTTAAAAAGCTTTTTAAGCATCTTGACTTAATACACTGACTGAAAGAAAGACGATTGAGGGAAGACGATTTAAAAATCTTCCATGAATTGAACTAAATTGAACTTGACCAGATTTAAGCCTACTCTAGATACCCTAGTTAATAATGATTTCAGTAAATTTGAGATCGTTCTTAAATTCTTACATAGTAATGGAAAATTAATGTTGTAACGGAGATGTGCGGCAAGTTTTCGAGTCGTTTTCTTCAAAAGTTTAAAGCAACACCAGATTTTAACACTTTAGTAAACAAACAAAAACACCATTCTTGACACATACAGAATCACTGGCTTTTGTTTAAATCTACAAGCAGGCAAGATAATATATTGGCGTCATGTGATGGAATCGTCATTACACCAGAGGACGAATAAAACTATTTGCAGGTGGATGGGGGTATCGGGGCCAGGAGGCCAAGAGACCGCGCTTATTGCCAGTCAGTGCTTACAGTTACTGCCCTTTGAAATTAAACATTGAATGAGGCAGAGAACTGTAAAAAGTAAATTTTGTTTACTGTTCTCTGCTTTATATATTGTTCCTTTCATACCATCAAACCTAGTTTCCCTTTTTTTGTTACTGCTCGTCCGTGTGTTTGTTTGACTATATTCAAGATCAAAAACGGTTGCGCCGTCTTTAATACATGTTAAGTGTGTGTGTGTGTGGGTGTGTGTTTCTCCGGTTGCTGCTGTGTAAATGTATCAGATAGGCTACAGGGTATATGGGCAAGTTCATAACATCCTTTTTGGAGGATGTCTCCTTGTTTGTTCTGTGTGCTCAGTGTTGTCATTTCTGCTAAGCGATTCGTGGTATAAAAAGCATTCGTTTAGAGTTATGGACGTGCATTTATTTCATCATGGGGACAAGAGTTACCCTAATTGTTAATTAATTATTGCCCTTTGTTTTGTGTACGTTTCTCACATGTGTGGTTTTCGTTATTTTAGTTGCTGGTGGTAGTTCAAGTGGACGCAAAGACTTTGAGGGGATGAACAGTGTTCCAAATGAATTGTACTCGACTATTCCTGAATTTCCAGGAAATTGTACTCAGCAGCTGTTTTAGTGACCGAGTCCTAACGTCATAAATGTATCTGTTGTGACTATGAGGTTTTGTACAGACGTGGGAAAGTGTATGTATGCACTTGAATTGGGGGGAAGGAGGTGTGTGTATGTGTGTGTGTGTGTGTGTATTCCTGCTCTTACTTTATACTGGCTTCAATTTACATGAAAGCATGCATATCTGCACACATGCATATGCAGGTAAACGCATGAGGGCATACATGATTGAAAGTGTATGTATGTGCACACACACACACACACACACACACACTCACAGCCACACGCACATACGCTTCTGCACACACACACACGTTGACATCGTGGTGACACCTATCGAGTTAGCTAGGTGTCCAAGGACTGATCAGTACAGTATCAGTGGTTAGGCCTACACGTCAGGCACCTGTTAAATCTCGTCCACGGGAACCTGTTCCCAAGTCTTCCTTTTCCTATTCGTAGTCTACATCTGTTTTTATCTCTTTGAACCTCTGTACACGGGCTGTGGTGTCATAGCTTAACAGCTGTGGATTTGCATACGTGATCCGCGCACAGTGGCATCTCTTTGATGACACTGCTTTTACTAGCGCTTTTTTCCTGTTCTGCTAGAGCTCTACTGCTGTGATGAAACTATTACTACTTCTGCTTTTTCTTAATTACAAGTACTAGTACTACAACTGCTGCTGCTGCTATAATGCTTAGAATCCACAGCTATATGCGCTTGGAATCCAGTTATGTACATTTGGAATCCACAGCCATGTGAGCAAGAATCCACATCCATGTGTACTTGGAATCCACAGCCATGTGAACTTAAAAAAAAAAAAGATAAAAAATCCACAGCCATATGCACTAGGAATCCACAGCCATATGCACTAGGAATCCACAGCCATGGTAAATAAAAATAAATATATATATATATAAATATATATATATATATATATATATATATATATAAATCCACAGCCACATGCACTAGGAATCCACAGCCACATGCACTAGGAATCAACAGCCACAACAAAAAAAAATCCACAGCCATGTGCACTAAGAATCTGCAGCCATGTGAACTAACAATCCACAGCCATGTGTACTTGGAATCCACAGACATGCGAACTAAAAAATCCGCAGCCATGTGTACTAAGAATCCACAGCCATGTGCACTTGGAATCCACAGCCATGTGAACTAAAAATCCATAGCCATGTGTACAAGAATCCACAGCCAGGCAAACAAAAATCCACAGCCATGTGTACTAGGATCCACAGCCATGCAAACTAAAAATCCACAGCCATGTGCACTAAAAACCCACAGCCATGTGTACTAGGAATCCACAGCATGGCAAACTAAAATCCACAGCCATGTGCACTTGGAATCCACAGCCATGTGAACTAAAATCCATAGCCATGTGTACAAGGAATCCACAGCCAGGCAAACTAAAAATCCATAGCCATGTGTACTTGGAATCCACAGCCAGGCAAAAAAAAAATCCATAGCCATGTGTACTTGGAATCCACAGCCAGGCAAACTAAAAATCCATAGCCATGTGTACTTGGAATCCACAGCCAGGCAAAATAAAAACCCATAGCTGTGTGCACTAAGAATCCACAGCCATGTGTACTAGGAATCCACAGCTATGTACACTTGGAATCCACAACCGTGTGCACTTGGAATCCACAGCCGTCTGCACCAGGAATCCACAGTCAAGTGCATTAAGAATCCACAGCCATGTGTACTAGGAATCCACAGCCAAGTGCATTAAGAATCCACAGCCATGTGAACTAAAAATCCACAGCCATGTGCACTTGCAATCCACAGCCATGTGCACTTGGAATCCACAGCCATATATATGCAGACTCCACAGTGACCACAATTTCAAGGCATCTGAGTCTTTTGACAGAGCGTAAGATTTTGGCTTGTTGCCTATGCACAAGCTCTCAAGTTTTTCTAAATTTGGCGTTTTCTTAAAGTGGTGATTTTTATCTTGGGAGAAGACAGTGTGCACCACTGACAAGAAAACAAGGCTAAAATTATGCACAGTCCTCATCACAGATCATGCTGATTAATCAGACGTGATCAATTGTACTGGTGCAACTAGTCCTGTGATTCAATATTCAGCATTGCAAAATTATAGATTAGCACTGCCATGTAGAAAATGGTTAGCCAGCTGGGTTCTTAAGAAATCAAAATTTGCTGGTAGTAACATAAGGTGTATAAGCCAGTACCTCTGCACCTTTTCTGTGTGTTGATTATTGTCTGACAATGTATTTGATAATATCATAAAGTGCTTTCAGCATAGTGAAACAAAAAGAAATGTCCAATTATCTACTCATATATTTATTTTTGATAACTCACAGGCCACTCGCCATACAAATCACAACTTTAACATTCTTTTAAATTCATTCTTCTATAACCTGAAAACAAAATGCATAACCAATCATACTCAATTCAGTTAAGCAAAACAGTTACAACACATTTCAATTATGAAAAACAAGTTACAACATTCCTATTTTCCCTTCAAGTACATAATAAACACAAAAATCAAGTCACAACATAAGCACTTTTTCCATTCAAACTATACATGATATTAGTACTAATCAGTGGTTCCATTCAAGTCGTGTCACTCCATAATTCACAACCTGTATACAGCACAGACAGTGAGGTTTGGCGTTCTGGAATATTATTCACTGATCTGACCACAGTGGAACCTCCTAGATACCATTCATTTCCTTTCCTTCTCTCTGTCTCTCTTCCACACTAAAAATCAACAAGGAAGTACACTAGCAAAGCGTCTGTGGCTTTAAGCAGTTACGATGGATTACACTACAATTCATCACATTCTTTATCTTTCTTTAGGGGTGTGTGTGTGTGTGTGTGTGTATGTGGTGCGAGTGTGTGTGTATGTGTGTGTGTGTGTGTGTGTGTGTGTACGCATGCGTGCAAGTGTGTGCACATATGTGTGTGTGTGTGTGTGTGTGTGTGTGTGTGTGTGTGTCTGTGTTGGTGTACGTCTTGTCTTTTGTGCTTGAAGGAAATGGTGAAGCAGAGGGATCAGATTTTTGTAAAAACGGAAGTATGGAACCTGCAACATTTAGTTGTGTTCTTCTTCTGCAATCGATTTTCGTGGCTGCATCAAATCTTCAATCCTGTCACCATAATAAACCCCACAGGCTTCTTGAGGTCATGATGGCTGCCCCAAGGCTGCATCTGCAGCTCTGCACCCTCTGGCCAGATTTGACGACATAGAACATCATGGACTGGACAATGTTGGCAGATGTATACTATGGTTTGTGAGGGCAGTCTTGATTTTGGCTGAGATGGCGCACCAGTCATCAGTGGCCAGTTCTCAATTCAAAAAGAAAATTTTAATATGTGTGTGTGTGTGTGTGTGTGTGTGTTGGAGGTGGGGGGGCGGGGGTGGGGCATCAACAGGCTTACCTACAGTTGAGAGTTTTGGGATTCCACTGTTCTAGGTGCATGATGAGCCACACTGTTGACCAGCAATGGGCAAGCTTTGGGGATAGTTATGTGGGTAGAGTTGAGAGTGTTGGAGTTGAGATATGACAAATACTGGAGACAGTGCCCTCACTTGATGCTGGCACCATCCGTATGGCTATCGCTTGCAGGTGTGGCTGCCTCTACAGTATTCAATGTCATCTTTTTCATCTTACTACTACAGGGCAGCTCAAAGCTTACAGTGTGGCTTCAGCCTTAGGGATCCAAATGGAATGCAGGAAGCACACAACAGAGTTTCATCCACTTCATGGATGCATTCCTGAGAATATTCCTCAAATTTCCTGACCAACACTGCAAGAATCTGTATCTCTCAGACCTGTTTGACATCAGGATGTGTTATCATTTTTGGATTAGTCTTAAAGGAAGCGTTCAATTGTCCTGTCATACAGCATCTGATCCAGAACAACACAAGATCATCTTCATCAACCTTAATTATCATCATTCCAACAAAAAAAAGGTCAAATTTTCTGGTCCCTTCATGCCCTGCCTTTATATGATCTCATTTTCAATTCCTTCTCCACATCCCGGCTGGGCTGTAAGACAACATTATCTTATCTTTCTCCACATCCATGCCTGTGGTATATCAACATCGCCAGTATTTGCAAGTTCACAGTGACTCGTTATTGGATGGCCATTGTGTCTTCCACGGCGGTTCCATAACAAAACGATCACTGGCATTGGCAGGGGATAACAGATGATGTCCAGAGTATGTACAATCAGAACTGACACAAATAAGCATCAATGAAGCAGTTCGGCATCAGTGCAAAGATGTGTTTCTTCTTGTTGGTTACCTCATTATGACAGCTCAGCAGGAGTGCAATGGCGTTTCCTCTCATTGGTCGTTCTTCTTCATGACATTATTATCCAAGGAAAGGTCTTCCCAGTGATGAGACCAACAACCTGCCAGCTTTGGCCCCGTTATGAGATAACAAGGCACAGCTACCATATACACATAACTCTAAAACCAACATGACATGCCTCATACTCCCTGTTCAGTCTAATTTCCAACTAAGGATGGTGCTGTAAGAATTCAAACTTTCATGAAGGATTTATTTTTTTTTGTGTGTGTGTGTTTTTGTATCGTTCAATAGTCAAGAGGTTCCACTGTGGTCTCTGCAACTTTCATATCACAACATCAATAATTACAAGCAATCATGCAGTATGAATCCGAGTACACATGTATGACTGGCAAAGTAATCCCATTTCAAATATAACTTTCTGAATAATGACATAATGACTGCAAGTAAAGCAAGAATTTTCAGGGCAAAAACAAGAAAACTTTAAAAAAAAAAAAAAAAAAAAAAAAAAAGAGAAAACATAGGTCTCCACCACATATTTAAGCAACAAATCCACAGTTTGTAATGTTCGGAAAATTTCATTTGTAAGATATTCATACAATAATTTTACAGTGTATAAACAACAGAAACCACCTCCCCAATCAGCTTCATTATAACACAGCTGCCAAATACATTTCAACAGGCGCAACATGACAAGAACAATATACAGTGAAAAAAAAGTAATTTAACCTGTGTTGTTGAAGGGAAAAATGTGGTTCAAACGAAAACATAAGGTGTTTTAACAAAATTTCACAGTCTTGAAGCCCATCCATGGTTTAAAGTGATCTTCCTGCAAAAACAGATAAAAGGATATTTTCTCAGCACACATGTGTGCGTGTGTGTGAGCGAGTGTGTGTGTGTGTGTGTGTGTGTGTGTGTGTGTGTGTGTGTGTGCATGTGTGTGTGTGCATGCATGTGTGTGTGTGTCTGTGTGTGTGTGTGCGTGTGCATGCGTATGTGTATGTGTGTGTGTGTGTGCACACGTGCATGTGTGTGTGTGTGAGTGTGTATGTGTGTGTGTGAGTGCGTGCACATGTGTGTGTGTGAATGCGAGTGCACATGTGTGTGTGTGTGTGTGTGTGTGTGTGTGTGTGTGTGTGTGTGTGTGTGTGTGTGTGTGTGTGTGTGTGTGTGCATGTGTGGATGTTATCCACACAACAGCTTGTGCAAAAAATTTTGAATATTTCTGTCTCAGTGATTGTGGGGAATTGAAAATATTGTGAGGAACTTTTTTCCATAGGCCCACAACTACCCTCTCCCTACACAGCTTCAAAATCACTCATAGAAGCCACCTAAGTAAACCTGAAGTGTCTCTCAAAGTTCCCCCAGCACCATCAAAGTACCTGTGCATTTACGCTAGCACACTTAGCTTCACACATTTGCTGATTTTTATTCCCTGAGCAGTGGTAATGTGGTGTTAATCAATCTTAACCCCCATTTAAATAACCTACAGATACTCATTAACTGAACAAACAAGAGACAGCAAGTGTTATCTGAAGATAACATCGGCCCCAAGGTTCGTTGTATGTTCCTCACAATGGAAATGGAAAAGTGCATTCCACACCAATTCCACAGTGTAAGTTAGACAAGAGAGGGGGGGGGGGGGGGGGGGGGGGGGGGGAGGGAGAGAGAGAGACTCTTGTGTGTGTGTGTGTGTGTGTGTGTGTGTGTGTGTGTGTGTGTGTGTGTGTGCATGTGTGCGTATGTGTGTGTGTGGATTGGTAAATGTGCTGGCTATATGTAATCAAAGTTACATCTTCTGATACATATACTTTACAGTCATACTAAGTTCTATTCTTAAAATTTTTGCTTCATAAAGTGGATTGGGCAAGAGCATTTACAAGAAAATAAAAGCACTCATTAAAACTCCTAGATAAACAGTTGACAGCCAGAACATCCAATCATTTCCTGAAATTTGTAAATGACAGGCATGGAAGACATCTTTGCATTACATTGAGCAACTGTGGTGGAATTGCTTATGACAAATTAACAATACCACCAACAACAACAAAAAGTCAACAGTCGCATGAGCTGCAACTAAAAGCATTCTGCTTGAGGAGGTTCCCTCTCTCCTTGTTTGAATTTGATCAAGAACTAAGAGCATGGTATCATCTCAAATTGCAGAAACTTAATTAACAGCTGTTTTGACAAATTGCCAAACAAATAAAATATTTAGCACACTTTGCAGTACTTAGCTGAAGATGTATATATGAGTTTTTTGCATGTCTTGTAAATAAATGACATATAGAAATATATATTTATTGGCAGAGAAAACAATATCAACAACAATAACCATCAACTGCCCTTTCAAATAATGCAGAGACTGAGGTATGGCAGAGACAATGACAAAGCAAACACACTATTAACAATGCTTTGGTACACTAACAAACTTAATATTACTCACTAAACAATGTTTGCTTAGATCAGTGGTTTCAGCTGCTTCAGGTATAATGAGCAGAAATTACGTAAAAGATCAACAAAATACAAAAATATACCCGTTTACCTCACACCAGTTTCTGGCATAGATTAGCAAGGAGGAAAAAACAAAGAGAAAAAAAGGTATCGGCAAATGTGGTGACACCATACAAAGACTGGAGAACTGTAAGGATTTTACTGATTTAAAATATAGTCAACAGATTTTAAAGCATAGCATTTTGTTTTCATGTAAGGGAAAAAGAAAAGAATTGAGGTCTTATCTACTGAGCCTTACTGATGGAACTTTTCTGACTGCAGTCACATTCATGCTGTAAACCTTTTCAGAAAAAGAAATTTGGAAACCAGGGGATGAAGGGGTATAGCGGACTGATGAGTGGTCACTGTGGTTTTTGACAGAAAATCTTTAGCCCCCTTACTCTTTCAGGTGTTGAATGTGTGTTCAAAAAAGAAAAGTCTTCTTCCACAACATGTAATCACAAAATCCATATAACATCATCTAGGCTTCATTCTGCAAAACCTTCACCAGCCCAATTAAAAAAAATACCCCATACACCCTCACTTTTTTTTTTCTACATAAAACAAAACTGTGAAATTCTGGATTTTCAAAACTGGAATCAGGATTTTGCAAGTGACTTCTAAAACACGGAAACTCAAGAAAATGTTGGTAGGGCTGGCAATTATGCATATGGTGAAATATAATGTGTAAGTAACCCAGCAAAAATGAAAACAGAACCATTTTCCATGCAGATTCTGGATACACTCTCACAATGACAATTATGGTCTGATTCAGTCTTATATTTACATGGACTGATGTCAGCACAGGTTCCCTGACCTGTTTAAAGAGCACATTCACTTCAATGACACATACTGACTGACTGATGGACTGAATGTGAACACATGCAACACACATCAAATCACTTCTACATGACACTAAAGTAAGCTTTCAGGCCCTGAAAATTGTGATTTCAAAACAGTTTGCACAAACTCATCAACTGTTATGCTTTCAGCACAGCTTGCTGTACTGGCTACCAATGACAATAGATGATAAATGTTGTTCTTTTCATGACAGTACAATGGTGGCACTGCAATAATGATTTCCCCCCCCCCCCCATCCTGATTGAACATAAATTGCAAAAGTTAAATGACACTCTGCTAAATACTAAAGCCTTCACAAGAGGCGTTCTCAAACTTCTTACCAACAATTCATAAGTCTGCAAAGTAGATGGCTGTGACAACACCCCCCTGCAGACTTCTGGCCGCTGCTGTGCACATTGCAACAGCCCCTGTTCCCATTGGTGCTGTCCCATATGTAAGATGCCATGCCCTAGTCCAGCCTATCTAAGATAAATAATGAGCAAGTAGGGTAACTCTTGCTCCCGTGATAAAATAAATTCACACCCATAACTCTAAACAAACACTGCTTATGACGCAGAATCACCAAGCAAAAATGACAAACACACAGCACACAGAACAAACAAGGAGACATCCCCCACAGAAGTAAATATATCTAAGATAAAGGCAGCCATAGCTCTGAGGTGATGCAGTCCATTACTGAGTCCTGCTTCCTTGACATCAGTCCATGGGAACTCGCTACAAGACATTGTTCACAGCATAGTTACAACATACATCAGCCCCCACAACAACCTGTTCAACACCAAGCCCGGTTTCCCACAAAAGAAGTCATGTGAAACTCATCTCAACTTGACAGTTGACAACCAAGTTACAGCCTTTAACGAGGGAGTGAAGGCAGACAACCATCATTCTGGAATTTTCAAAAACACCTGACATGCCCCAACATTGCATGCTCAATCTTACACCAGCTAAGTACCTGTGGACAGGTCCTGAACACGACCTTGAGTCTCCTTAAATTCAGACAATTTGCAGAATCCAGCAAATTATGTATGAGGGCAAGAGCTCCACAAACGGCCAAATAACGTCAAGGATTTGTTCTTGGACCGACTCTTTCTAGATTACACGAACAACTTGAATCACATGATAAAGTCTCCAATAAGATTTCCAATTAATGACACCATCCTGAATTCAGTGATCTGCAACAATACAGATGCGCACATTCTGCAAGATCAACAATAGCTTGAAAAAGGGCAGGATGACAGAAGTCACTGAATACCAGCAAACGCCAGCTCCTCACAGTCACAAGAAACACACAATCCCTAACCTTCATAGACCGTCAACAGAAAGCTCACAACCTTGGAACTGTGATGACCAGGGACATCAACTGCAATACGCATGTCCATCCTATCTCCACTACAGCAAACAAGACGAATGCTGTCCTTCACCTCAACCTCAACCTCAGAGGAAGCCCACAAGCTGTACAGGCAACATGCTACAAAGAACCGGTCAGACCCTTAGTTGATTACACCATCCCAAATGGATATCCCACAACCACCACCCTACACAGAGTTCGTCCATCAGCCTTGATATAGTTCAAAGATCCTATCAAAGAAAGTAAAAAATGACAGTAGGCCAAACATGTACGCACTTGAGTCTCTCTTACAGAGTCAAACATGACACCGATCACACTGATCAAACACATATGCTTCTGTGCTAATGTTCTAGTTGGAGCAGAACTCTCCAAAGTTTCTGGTCGACCTCTATCAAGGCCACCATGCTAAATCCTGAATGGCCCAGTGGAAATGATGCCAAGGACTGGCTACATTCCTGGGTCAGGGCCAGGAACTCCAGGTCCCCCGCTTTCAAAGAGAGGTGCATAAAAACTACTTGCTGCCTTTCCTGGAACTCCATTCCATCTGTGGCCCATGACACTACCTCCTCCAGAGACCACAGAACAGAGGAGGCTTATACCCCATTCTTTATTCTCTACTCCCCAGACCTTTAGCAGGTAGGTCTACCTGCTCTGATGGACCAATAAATGGGAGAGAGATGTGTTTTGTGTGTGTGCATCCTAATGTTGAATGTCATCCTGTACAGGGTTTCCAACAGAATCATAAAGAAGAAGACAAGCCCAGGCTGGGTTTTTCATTTCCAGTCTTTTGAAATCTGCGCTCAACATGCTTACAACAACAACTAAAAGAAAAAAAAAAAAAAAAAAGAAAGAAAAGATGTGTGAGGGGTGTGATACAGAAATATCTTAATATCAAATCTTTCAAGTGCTGCTATATTGTGGTTTTTATCTGCCACAAGTTAGACACAGTTTGTAAGCATGCTAGAGCAGACATTCATTTTGCTCTGCTGGTAAAAATCTACCATATGCTGACATGCCTTACAAAACAATATCCCTCTCTCTACCTGTACCCTACCTGTAGGTAGGGGAGAGGAATAACACTTCCCATGACAAATCTGCATCTATTATTTTATAAACAAGTAGAAATAGAAATAATAACTTATAAACTCTGATCAGGCATTACCATTCTGCTGAACTGGAACAGGAATATTAAGATTTCAATTCCACAATTTCATTTCACATCCATTTTTGTGAATATTGAAATAGCCTTTCATCCCTTCAATATTCCGGTTTGTTCAGCTTCTTAGGCTTTGATCCCACAGGCGAAAAAGAAAATCTAACAATCCCTCCCCCCACCCGCCAGCCCACTCGCTTGCCCGCCCACCCATCACTCCATCAATCCATACATCATCTATTGTCTATCTATGAATAACCATTGCACTGTTAATTGCATAATTTAAAAAAATCCTATCATTTCAACAACACAGGATTACTTCTGTTTCTTCATTCATTTCAAAGTATGTGGACATTGATTTTGAAGATGGATGGTGTTCAATATAAAGCAATGTTATATTCCTACATGAATGTGTGTGGATCATCATTTAAAGGTTTTTTTTTTTCTTCTGTCATGTGAATTATGCTTTCTCTTTAAATTGCTGCATTATCAATTATGGATTTGGTAAACTGTTTTATCCTTATTCAATTGCAGATTAATAAAATGGATTCAATTAAAAAATGTTTCCAGTTAAAAAAAACAACAAAACACATCAACAACTGAGGTTATTTTGAAGAGACAGTCTCAAAATCATGACCAAAAAATGTATACTAAAACATACAACAGTTTTTCTAGCAACAAACCTGGCAGTCACTTTTCTTTGTCTCTGGATCTGAGTAAATACATAAAAAAAACTTAAGAGTTGCCAACAGAGAAAACTAAAGATAAATTTGTGTTTATTTTTATTTCAGCCCTCCCTCACCCTTCCCTCTCCCTTTCCCCCCCCCCCCCCCCCCCCCCCCCCCCCCCCGCTTTCTCATCTCCCTCTCTCCTTTTCCCACCATGTCCTCCTTCGAAAACAACAACAAACTTTATCTTCAAACCTACACTTAACTGAACTGCTTTTCTGGCTATCAAGGCCAGGCCAGGCCGGCATGCAAAGCAGTCTCCAGGACCAAACCCCAGCTGTCAAAGCTCCAGTCCATTGTTTAGTCAAACAAAAATGCACCCCAAACCAACTACCCTTTCTTACTAGACTGCAGCTGCAGATCTGCTAATGTTTGATGAAACACAGACACAGACACAATCTGGACTTTTTCGACAACAGCAATCATTATAACCATGAGGAAGATATCTGTATTGCTTTGAAATTGTTTCGCTGTCTGGGCTCTGATGACCATTGATATTGTTGTCAGCTTGCATTCTGTGAAAATGGCCATTTGGTAGCCCTTGAAAGTTCATGGGCAAAATTTTCTGGGTCATATTGTTTGTAAGGTTTAGGAAATGGTTGGGGGGAGTGAGGGGGGGGGGGGGGGGGACTGTTGGTTGGGGCGACTGCCCCTAAGT
Organism: Conus betulinus; assembly: GCA_016801955.1. Lineage (NCBI taxonomy): Eukaryota > Metazoa > Mollusca > Gastropoda > Neogastropoda > Conidae > Conus > Conus betulinus. Next base: position 382,141 of record JADBJO010000929.1, read on the forward strand.
GATAATGTATGATGTTGTCAGGCATTCACTCTTGCTGAAGTCCTGCAATGTTGAAAGTTCCAGCTCCTGAAGCTTTCCATTAGTGCACCCCAGAGACTTGTACAGTTGAAGTCTCTTTTGTTGAAGTTTGCTTCCTGACACTTTTTTTTTTGGGGGGGTATGGGGGGGGGCTTGGTCACAGACAGTTGCAGTGTATTCTAGTATGGATGGGTTTGATGTACGCTTGGTTGCATAAATCTTGCTATCAAGATATGGGTTTGGTACACTGCTGCAGTTCTATTCTATCAGAGTGTAAAAAAAGGGCGATATATCATATCATTATCAGGAAGGCCATATCAACTTTAAACACCGAATAGCATT